>PVKV010004590.1:0-100176 GCA_004027835.1 Alouatta palliata
AGCAATTCTCCTGCCTCAGCCTCCCGAGTAGCTGGGACTACAGGCACGTGCCACCATGCCCAGCTAATTTTTGTATTTTTAATAGAGACGGGGTTTCACCATGTTGACCAGGATGGTCTCGATCTCTTGACCTCGTGATCCACCCGCCTCGGCCTCCCAAAGTGCTGGGATTACAGGCGTGAGCCACCGCGCCCGGCCGGGTTATGATTTTCATTGTAGAGATCTTTCACTTCTTTGGTTAACTTGTCGGTATTAATTCTTGATTTTTTCATAGCTACAATAAATGGCATTACTTTCTTGATTTTTTCTCAGTTTTCTGTTGGCAGAAGGATAGGCTACTGCTGTTTGTATGTTGATTTTGTATCCTGCAACTTTACTAAATTTTTAAATTAGTTTTAATAATTCTGGGTGAAATCTTTAGGTTTTCCCTAATATAAGATTATATCATCTGAAAACAAGGATAATTTAACTTATTTTCCAATTTGGATACCCTGTATTATTTTTCTTTCTTTTTTTTTTTGATTTATTTAACGAGGACTTTCAGTACTATGTTGAATAACAGTGGTGACAATGAACATCCAAATTATGTTCCCGATATTAGAGGAAAGGTTTTCAGTTATACCCCATTCAGTATGATACTAGCTGTGGATCTGTTGTATATGGCTTTTATTATGTAGAGGTATATATATATATATATATATATATATTTTATATCAGCCTTGTCCAAACCATTGCCTGTGGGCCACATGTAGCCCAGAATGGCTTTAAATATGACCCAACATTAATTTGTAAACTTTCTTAAAACATTATGAGATTTTTATTGTGATCTTTTTTAGCTTATTAACCATAATTAATGCTAGTGTATTTTATATGTGGCCCAAGACAATCTGTCTTCCAATATGGCCTAATCAAGCCAAAAGGTTGGACACCCTGTTCTATGCCCAATGTTTTGAAGGTTGTTATTATGAATGAATGTTGAATTTTATTAAATACTTATTCAGTATCAATTGATATGATCATGTGAGTTTTGACCTTCATTCTGTTGATATCATGTATCACGTTGATTAATTTGTATATGTGGAACCATCTTCACATCCGTGGGATAAATTCCACTTGATTATGATGAATGATCTTTTTAATGTGTTGCTGAATTCAATTTGCTAGTGTTTTGGTTAGGATGTTTATGTCAATATTCATAAGAGTTATTGGCCTGTAGTTTTCATTTATTCATGTGCCTTTGTCTTGTTTTGGTACCAGGGTGACACTAGTCTTGTAAAATGAGTTTGAAAGTATTCCTTCCACCTCTATTTTTTGGAATAGTTTGAGTAGGATTGGTATTAGCTCTTGTTTAAATTTTGGTAGATTTCAGCAGTGAAGCCACCAAGTCTCTGGCTTGTCTTTGCTGAAAGACACTTTACTCCAGCTTCTACTTGTTACTTGTTATTGTTGTGTTCAGGTTTTAGATTTCTTCACAGTTCATTCCTGGTAAATTGCATGTATCCAGGAAATTGTCCAACTCTATACTTTCTAATTCATCAGCGTAAAGTTACTCAGTAGCCACTAATAATCCTTTGAATTTCTACAGAATTTATTGTAATGTGTCCTTTTTCATCTCTGATTTTATTTAATTGAGTCTTCACTATTATTTTTTCTCAGTAAAACTAAAGGCTTGTCAATTTTGTTCAACTTTTCAAAAAAACAAATCTTTTGTTTTATTGATATTTTATATTGTTTTCTTCATTTCAGATACACTTATTTTTGCTCTTGTCTTTATCTTTTTTTTTCTACTAATTTTGCTTTGCTCTTGCTTTTAGAGTTTTGTAAGATGTATCATTAGATTGCTTATTTGAAGTTTTTCTTTTTTTTTCTTTTTTTATTATGTAGGCAGTTATAGCTATAGATTCCCCTTAGTACTGCTTTTGTTATATCCCCTAGGTTTTGATATGTTGTGTTTCCATTATTATTTCTTTCAAGAAAATTTCCAATTTGCCTCTTAATTTCTTTATTGGCCCACTGGTTACTCAGAAGCATATTGTTTAATTTCCATGTATTTGTATAGGTTCTAAAATTCCTTCTGTTATTAATATGCAGTTTTATTTCATTTTGGTCAGAGAAGATGCTTCATAACATTTCAAAAAAAAGAAGGCTTATTTTATGACTTAATATATGGCCTATCCTCAATAATAATTCATGTGCTAAGGAAAAAAATGGGTATTCTGCTGCCATTGGATGAAATGCTTTGTAAATGTCTATTAGGGTCATTTGGTCTATAGTGCAAATTACATGTTATGTTTCTTCATTAATTTTCTCTCTGGAAGATCTGTCCAATGCTGAAAGTGGAGTGTTGAAGTCTCCAACTGTTATTGTATTGATGTCTATCTTTTTATCTCTAATAATATTTGCTTTATATGTCTGGGTATTCTAGTATTGGGTATATATATGTGTGTGTGTGTGTGTGTGTATATATATATATATATATACACACACATATATATATTTGAGATATATATATAAATAATTATAAGTATGTATATAACAATTATATCCTCTTTCTGAATTGATCCATTTCTCCTCACATACTGACTTTCTTTGTCTCTTCTTACAGTTTTTGTCTTAAAATCTATTTTGTATGATATAAGTATAGCTATTTCTGCTCTTCTTGAGTTTCCATTGTCATGGAATACCTTTCTTTAATCCCTTTATTTTCAGTGTATGTGTGTATTTATAGGTGAAATGTGTTTCTTATAGACAACAGATCACTGAGTCTTGTTTATCCATTCAGCCTCTGCATGTCTTCCAATCAGAGAGATTAGTCCATTTACATTCAATGTTATTTTTGATAAGTAAGGACTTCTACACTTTTATTTGGTTTTGGTTGTTTTGTGGTCTTCTCTTCCTTCTTCATATTATCCTTTAAGTGAAAGTTATTTTCTCTGGTGATAAGATTTAATTTTTTAAAAAATGCTTTTGTGTATCTGTTGTTTTTTGATTTGTAGTTTCCATGATACTTGCAAATGCTATCTCATAACCCATTATTTTAACATGGTGACAACTTAACATTATTTGAATAAACAAACGAGCAAAAACCAAACTAATAGAAACTCTATACCTTAACTTCATCCCTCCACTTTTCAATTTTTTGTTGTTTCTATTTATATGCTACTGCTCTTTCTACGATTTGAAAAGTTGTTGTAGTTATTATTTTTGACTGCTTCATTGTTTCAGAGGTGTTGAATCTGACTTCTGGGGCCAGTCAGATGAAGAAGAATTTTTGTGGGCCACACATAAAACACACTAACAACAAACAAAAACAAATTACCAAAACAAATTTCATAATGATTTTTAAAAATTTGCAAACTTTTAAAAACTTAACAAATTTTAAATCTTTACATGTGGCCTGTGTGCCATAGGTTGGAAAATTTTGATTTAGTCTTTCTTTTTAAGATAAGAACATCTACGTACCACAGTTACAGTGTTATTATATTCTGTTTTTCTATGTACTTACTATCACCAGTGAGTTTTGTACCTTCAGATGATTTCTTATTGCTCTTCAGTTTTATTTTCTTTCTGATCAAAGTACTCCCGTTAGCATTTCTTGTTGGACAGGACTAGTGTTAATGAAATCCTTCAACTTTTGTTTGTTTTGGAAAGTAATTATTCTTTATGTAAAGGGTATTTAACCAGATGTATTATTCTAGGGTAATTTTTTTTTTCCTTCAGCTTCTTAAATATGTCATACCAGTCTCTCCTGGCCTGTAAAATTTCCACAGAAAAGTCTGCTTCAAGATTTATTAAAACTCAATTTTCTGTTACCTGTTTCTTTTCTCTTCCTGCTTTTAGGGTACTTTCTTTATTTTTGACTGTTGGGAGTTTGTTATCTTGAATTTCTTTGAGTTTCCTCAAAACAGTTATTTTGAACTCTGTCTGAAACGTAACATATCTCTGTTCCTCTAGGATTGGTTTCTGGTAGTTTCTTTAGTAAAGTCATGTATTCCTGGACAGTCTTGATACTTGGCAATGTTCATCCTTGTCTGGGCATTGAAGAGTTTGGTATTTATTGTAGACTTTGCAGCCTGGGCTTACTTGTACTCATCCTTCTTGGGAAGACTTTCAAAATATCCAGAAGTACTTGGGAACTGTGATCTAAACTGTATCTGCCATAGGGTGCACGCCAAGTCCAGTAACACTATAGTTCTTGCAGACTAGAGGTACCTCTTTGATGGTCTTAGACAAGATCTGTAACAATTCTCTAGATTATCAGGCAGAGACTCTTGTTTTCTTCCCTTACTGTCTCCAAAATGAAAAAGTATCTTTCTCTCCATTCTGAGGGTTCTCTCTGGAACTGAGGGTGAAATGACACAAGCATCTCTGTGGCCACCACCACTAGGACAACACTGGGCCAGTCTTGAAGCCAGCACAGCACTAAATCTCATTCATGGCCTGCGATAACAACTGCCTGGCTATTGCCTTTGTTCATTCAAGGCCCCGGGGCGCTGCAATAAGCCAGTGACAAAGTCAGCGTGGCCTGTGTTTTTTGTTTCTATGGTCCAGAGTTTCCATAGGCCCTGGGAGTGTCCAGAGGGGCCATTCAGGATCTGGGAACTAGAGTCAAAAACCTTAGAAGTCTACCTGATGTTCTGTTGTACTGCAGCTGAGCTGGCACTCAAACCAAAAAACATAGTCCTTCTCACTCTTTTCTCTCCTTTCCAAAGGCAGAGGAGCCTCACACTGTGTCCACTGCCACCACAGACTCATGAAAGTACTGCCAGGCTACTGCCAATGTTCCCGTAAGATCCAATGTCTCTTCAGTGAGATTGTCATGCATCCTGCTTAGCACAAAACTCACTCTTTAGAGCAGTGGTCTCCCCTCTAGCCCAGGGCAGGTTCAGAAGAACTGTCCAATATCAGAGACTCCAAGAGCCCACTTGGGGCTCTGCCCCCGTGTGGCTACCATGGCACCTAAAGTGCAAGACACAATCCCTTTTACTTTTCCTTCTGCCTTTCTCAAGCGGAGAGTTTTGCACATAACCACCACAGCTAAGAATGTGCTGAGTGCCACCTGAAGCCAGAAAATCTCAGAGTCTCACTCAAAGCCATGACACACTATCTGGGTATCATTGCTGGTTATTTAGGGCCCAAGGACTCTTCAGTTAGCAGGTAATGAATTTTGCCATTACTGTGTCCTTTCCTTCAAGGCAACCAATTCTCTTCTGGCCCAGGGTGTGTCTAGAAATGTTGTCTAGGAACTAGGGCATTCTTCAGTATAACCATTGCATTATTCATTATTATTATTACTAAATTTATTACTAACCTTTGTTTATGAAACTAAATTCTGGGTTTTCTAAAGCTGTATATAATTGAAATTCTATTTGTATGTAATTTAGATGTAATTGTATTTGTATAAATCTTTTTAAAATGTAAATAAAAGTATCAAATTAATAAATTTATTCACAAAATGTGAAAATGTATAAAAATAATTGATTCATAAAACATAAACCATAAACATTTTTGCATAGAACACAGTAAAAAAAATTTATTTCAAACTTAATTAAAAGTTTTATATAATGTTTTATGAGACTTGCTTTTTTTCTGTAATGATTCTCATTATTACATATTTATCAAGTTTTAGAATACCCCTTCTGTCTCTATATTTTGATGGCCAATTCTTTAAATTGATAAAAATTATTAGGCTGTCCCTAATCATCTTTGTCAAATATAAGTAAAGATATATAGCAATTAAATTAAGTTTTCATAAATGAGTGGAAGAAAAAACCCTAACCTGTGAGCAAGTAATCTGTGTTACTATATCAGCATAGTAATATTTATAATTTCTAAAATAAATATAAATATAAAATTATTTTATTAATTAAGATATCATAAACTTATTTGCTGCCTACGTTTCAAGTAATTTTATCGACAGAATTTCTAACATTTTAAATTTTGTATATATGAATTAGTTTGAATTTTTAAACATTTCACAGACTCTACCTTTATGCAGTGACCTACTCTGAATTAATATATCCTGAAGGTGTTAGAAAAATAGACTATTAAAAAGCTAATGCACCGTTATCTTTTTAAAGAAAAACTAAATTCACTGTCTTTTTAAATTATATTTGGAAATACTATCATTTTGACTGTAACTGATAATTTTACTTTTTAAAAATATCAGTATATCATTAAAGCAGATATTAAGCCACTAATAGGCACTTAACATTGTGGTCACTTATCATAAATAGCATTAACAATTCTACAACTTTTTCCTGCAGGTCACCTAATACATCACATAAAATGAAATTAAGTATAATCGCATTAAATAAAATTAAAATGGCAATAACTAAGTCCAACAAGTTCTGCATATGGCCAGTATTAACAAAGCTTACAAGTGGCTTATGAAGTCAGTTATTACGAGCTTAAATTCTACACACATGATTATAATAATTTTTCTCAATTCTGACTTGCCCTCAGTTGTTTAAAAATACAATTTAAATATGCTTGAGATATAATGTTTTGATAAAATACATATCTAAAATTTAAAGGATTTAAATTTAATGACCACTACAAGCAAAACAGAAGAATAGAAATTTAGCTCTCTCTTGTCCATACACCTGTAAAGAGCTAGAGTAGCTGGAAATTATTTCTACCCTGACATGAAGCTGCAGAAAATCTACTGCCTAGATAGGATTTTCGTTTGAATGCTGTAAATCTATATTATGTATTATAGTTACTGATGATTTGTTTTCTCACATAAAACACATACACATTAAATCTAGTTCTTTATATTGTTTCTAAAATTATCCTAATAGCAGTGTTTCTCATTGCATCAAGTGAGCTAATAACCTTATAGAAGTTATAAATAATCAATATTTAAATTTATATTGCATTTTCCTGTAAGTGCTAAAGACTTCTGCAACACATATTAAACAAACATGCGAAAACACATTTTCCTGCTTTGCATCTAATTTTCAAAATATAGGGTAAGTTATATTTGAATTTTTAACCTCAATATTGCATAATTTATGAAATATTTTTATTTAATTTAACTATTTGGAATTGGCATAAAACACTAATGAGTATTAGCATTTAACTCAATTTTGACACATAGCAGCTACTTAAAAATATTCTCTGAATAAATTAATTCATGAATTAGTACATCCCACTGTTAATTAATACTGAATAAGTGTCAGAAATGTAAGACCTATTTAAAAATCTATTAATATATAGTCTCAAAAGTAACCATCTGTGACTTAGCTTTATCTTTGGAAAACAGGTATTCCAAAGGAATTGTGTGAAAAAGTATAATGTTTCCTAAAAAGAAACAAAACATTCAGTAGAATGTGGTTTATAAAAACTTATAGAGGTTGAGACAATTCACCTGGATTCTATTTATGGCACTTGCCATTAGGCAAAACCTTGGGCAAGATCCTTAACCTCCCTAAAAATTGTTTGTTTATTTGTAAAAATGGGAAAATAAGGTTTATATGAAAAGAGAATGTGGCAATTAGGAAAGAGTTTATAGGATACAACTCATAGTATGTACACCATATAATAAGCACTTCTATTACGTTTAGTATCTATGTTTAACAGGCATCATGAAGAGAATGAAATTGATATTATCCTTGATATAAAAAATTGCATATTTCCCATGTGAAATGTGTAAAACAGATAGTAATTAACATCTTACCTCAAAGAAATAATTGCATCTGATTATTTTATTTTTTACAAATATTACATTGTGTTTACTTGAAGTTTACAACATGATGTTATAGGATCCATACAGATTGTAAAAGAATACTATTGTGAAGAATAACATGCGTATCATCTGTCATAGTTTCTTTTTTGTGACTAGAGCAGCTAAACTCTACTTATTTAACAAAAATCCTAATATAATGCTGTTAATTTTAGTCCTTATGTGGTACATTAGCTCTTCAGAATTGTTCATCCTACTTATCTGCTGTTTTATAACCTTTTACATACCTGTCCCTAATTCCTCTAGTCTCCCACCCCCTGAAAGGACCAGTGTGTGAAGTTCCCCTTCCTGTGTCCATGTGTTCTCATTGTTCAACTCCCATTTATGAGTGAGAACATGTGGTGTTTGGTTTTCTGTTCTTGTGTTAGTTTCCTGAGAATGATGGCTACCAGCTTCTTCGATGTCCCTGCAAAGGACATGAACTCATCCTTTTTTATGGCTGCATAGTATTCCATGGCATATATGTACCACATTTTCTTTATCCGGTATATCATTGATGGGCACTTGGGTTGATTCCAAGTGTTTGCTATTGTAAACAGTGCCACCATGAACATATATGTGTATGTATCTTTATAATAGAATGATTTGTAATCCTTGGGGTATATACCCAGTAATGGGATTGCTGGGTCAAATGGTATTTCTAGTTTTAGATCCTTGAGAAATCACCACACAGTCTTCTGCAATGTTTGAACTAATTTACTCTCCCACCAACAGTGTAAAAGTGTTCCTATTTCTCTACATCTTCTCCAGCATCTGTTGTCTCCTGATTTTTTGATGATTTCCATTCTAACTGGCATAAGATGGTATCTCATTGTTGTTTTGATTTGCATTTCTCTGTGACCAGTGATGATGAGCTTTTTGTCATATGTGTGTTGGCTGCATAAATGTATTCTTTTGAGAAGTGTCTGTTCATATCATTCACCCACTTTTTGATGGGGGTGTTGGTTTTTTTCTCGTATATTTGTTTATGTTCTTTGTAGATTCTGGATATTGATCTATAAAGTGATACTGAGTTGAAAGCTGTATTTAAATAGGAAGCCCATGAAAAACTATTTTAAAAAGAGCGCATAGAAAATTTGAAGGCCTGAATTTGGGAAAGAGCAGTATGTAACATTGGGAAAACTGAGTTATTCATTTGTGGGGAAAATGAAGCTGAAGTGGGTCATTTTATAAATTATTTTTACTTTATAGAATTAACTGAATTCCCAAGGTTTTTTTTTGTTTGTTTGTTTTTTTACTTTTAAAGGAAACTAGGCTTCCCTCTTTTAATAACCAAACCACAATTTAATGTATGTATCCATTTCCCTAGTAATGTGAACCCTACCGTATAGCAATTGAAGACCGTATGAACAATTTTTGTTCATTGTTACATCACAAGTGTCTAATGCACAGCAATAATTTTTTTAAAACCCATAAAATAACTATATAGCATAAATAAAATATTTCTTTAGGAAATTACCTTTTAAAACATTCAATACATGAATTAAATGGTGTGTAAATTTATATTTTGCCTCTGCCTGGGATACTGACTTTTTGAAAATTAAATAATTGACTATATTTCTTAAAAGAAAGACATCAGAAAGACTAGAATATTCTAAATTTTCCACAAAGTTTCATTTAGGTGGTTTGTTTTATATTTATTTAGTCAAGTTTGACATAATACTTTGTTGCGAGAAATCCAAGTGAAGTAATACTAGTCATCCAAACTTGGTGTGTCTAAAAAAAAAAAAGGCTTATAATAAATAGACATATAAATAAATAAATAAAAATATGATGATAGTATCTTGTTGCTATATTCTATAATGTCTTTTCAGTAAAGTATTTTTTATTTTGGAGGGTTTTGTTTTTATTTAACTAAAATTTAAATATATGAAAAGGATATTTACAATTGATATTGGATAAAATACAGCAGTAAAATTAATACAGATGAATATACCCCCCACAAATACACACACACAGAAAAAACAGAAAACTTTAAACCAACTATGTATCCGATTCTATCTCACTCTCTGTGTACACATGAAGTAATAATTTTGCTAAATTTTATGTTCATTTTTCAATTGCCGTTAGATATATTGCACATAAATACGTAACCTTAAACAAAATGCTATTGAGCTTTATCTGTCTTTGAATATTATTAAATGGAATTATATATATAATTATTTGCAACAAATTTATTCTTTGTTTTGAAACATTTTGGTTGATTCCCTTTATTGCTGTAATAAACATTTCTATTGTGAACTTTATTATTGAACTACCTTTACATGTATTTGTGTACTGGGTTGCGTCTCATGCAAATATCAAGATTTTTAAAAATTAAATCACTTTTAATGGGTTTATAATATTTACATTTTTTCCATCAATGTATGAGATTTCCATTACTCTATTCTTCACCAACATCTGAAGTAACCAGAACTTAAACATTTTGTTTGACTAGAGGATGTAATTTATTGATTTTTAATTTTCATTTTCCACATTGTTAATGGTTTTAGTGTAGTTTTCAAATGGTTGCTGACTATTCAGATTTCCTGTTCATGAAATAACTGTTTAAGAATTTTGCCCATTTATTTTCTATTTGATAGGTTGAATATTTAAAAGAGATATTTATATATTTTTATTAAAATATTTACCACTGTAAAATATATATAATTTTTCTAGTTGGTAGCCTATCTTTCTGTTTTCTAGATAATAAATACTGATAAATTCTTAGTGAAACATATCAATGTTTTATTTGAAATCTTACGATTTTTGACTCCCAGAATTTCCTTTTTCATATTAATCAGAAATATATAACCTGCAAAGTTTAGTAATTTTTCTTTGTTTACATGAGTTTTTACTACATTTAGAATTGCTTTCTCTATGTGAAACAAAATAGAGATAAAATTATATTTTTATATGAATTAAAAGTTTCCCTGGGATCACTCAGAGAATACTTCTTTCCAAGCCCATTACTCCTGTTGTTAGAGATTGGTCATGCTTTTCAAAGTTTGAGAAAACTATAGCCCTTTTCTTTTATATATATATGTATGTATATATATTATTGTGTTTTAGGTTTTGGGGTACATGTAAAGAACATGCAAGATTGTTGCATAGGTACATACATGGCAATGTGGTTTGCTGCTTTCCTCCCCATCATGTATATCTGGCATTTCTCCCCATGTTATCCCTCCTCAACTCCCCACCCCCCACTGTCCCTCCCCTTTTTCCCTTGCACAGACCCCAGTGTGTGATGCTCCCCACCCTGACTTTGGCTGCAGAAGAAAAGTAAATGTGAAGCTAAGAAATCACTAGGCAAATTTATTGTTTTGACAATTAATATATTTTTAAATGAAAAATAAAACCTGGCCTTTAAATATTTTTGTTTACACGTGAAATGTATTAAACTTGTCACATTGATCCATTAAATTATGCTGTAGAGTTAGAATAAATTTTAACAATTTAACTGTAAGTATAGAATACAAGTTTTTTAAGAAAACATTAATATAGAAATACACGAGTGATTATTCGATATGACATTTGTATCTTAGTTCAGCATTTGAGCATAGTTTTCTACTCAAATAACTTGTAGGTGGAAGATTAATCACACTCTAACTTACCTGATTTTTAATAATTTTGCTAGCTTCTTATATTAGAAAAACAATCACAAAATTTCTATTTTACCTAACATATGTCAAATTTAAAATAACATTTTGTGTTTATTTATTTTACAGCTTTTGTCTGTGATAAACTAGATGACATCTCAATCACTTGGAGAAATTCATGCTGACTTTTATATACATTTTGTTTCAATATAAATTCTTGTTATGGCTCAAAAGTACATTCAAGAGAAAATGATTTGAATGAAACAACTCATATATTATTTGGACATACGTTTATCTTAAGCCTTTAACCTAAACTTCTTGACTCAAACCGAAAGGGATTTTTAACAGTCCATTTCTTTATTATTTCTGCTGGGTCCAATTTTATATATTAAAATTGAGAATACATATTCCCAAAAGTAAAATCTATACATATATGTTCTTTGAAAGGATATATTTATCTTTGAAAATCATGTTCTCTTGATACTTTTCTAGTGCTACTTTTAGACTAAATGCAGGCAGTGATTTGCTTTTAATTTGATGACAAGTGTCTATTAAACCAATATCTAAAGTATTTTATTTTATTTATTTTGTTTGTTTTATATTTTTTTTTATTGTACTTTAGGTTCTGGGGTATCTGTGCAGATCATGTGGGATTGCTGCATAGGTACATACATGGCAATGTGGTTTGCTGCTTCCATACCTTGTCACCTATGTTTGTCATTTCTCCCCAAGCAATCCCTCCCTAACCTCCCTACCCTATGCTGTCCCTCTCCTAGTCCCCCCCAACAGACCCCAGTGTGTGATGCTCCCCTTCCTATATCCATGTGTTCTCATTGTTCAACACCTGCCTATGAGTGAGAACATGCAGTGTTTGATTTTCTGTTCTTGTGTCAGTTTGCTGACAATGATGGTTTCCAGGTTCTTCCATGTCCCTACAAAGGACACAAACTCATTTTTTATGGCTGCATATTATTCCACGTTGTATATTTGCCACATTTCAGTTGTCTAGTCTATCATCGATGGACATCTAGGTTGGTTCCAGGTCTTTCCTATTGTAAACAGTGATGCAATGAACATACTTGTGCATGTGTCTTTATAATAGAACAATTTATAATCCTTTGGAAATTTAAACTACATTTTCTCTGTATTAAAATATCGATTTCTATTTTCTATGACCGTTCTACTAAAAGTACTAAGCCAGTTAGAATGGATTATTATCGTATAGTACAAATTTGCATTTAGGAAAGGAAAGAAAACTAAAAGTATTACAATTTGAGTCTGATTTTTTGTTTGTTTGTTTTTGAGCCAGGGTCTTGCTCTTGCTCTGTGCCCAGGTTGGAGTGCAGTAGTGAATCATGTCTCAATTCAGTCTCCACCTCCTGAGCCCAAGAAGTCCTCCTACCTCAATATCCTGTGTAGCTGGGACTACAGGCAGGTGCTCACCACTAAGCCTGGCTAATTTTTGTATTTTCTGTAGAGGTGGGGTTTCACTACATTGTCAAGGCTGATCTCCAACTCTTGGGCTTAAGTGATCCTCCCACCTTGGCCTCACAAAGTGCTAGAATTACAGGTGTGTCTGGGAGACTTTTTTACTTTTGTAAAATAGGACATTTCACCTTTTATGAGTGGTGACATTCTAATGATTGAGTCATTCTGTGTAATATATGTTGATGTTTAATCATTCGTTCTGTGTAACAATACATTCATTCTGTGTAATAATACATTCTGTGTAATGTATGTCAATGTTTAACTAAATGGTGTATTTCTCCAAAGAATATCTATTATATATGTTAATGATAGATAAAAAGAGATATACCATACTGAGAAATGTCATTCTTGTTGACTTCATTAGAATCATTGTCATTTCTGAAAATAGCTTACCATTTATTCCTGATTACCTTGAAATGGAAAAACTGTTATAGCTGTATAATTAAATGTTTCAGTTTAATTTGAATGGAAACTGTTCAATAGCAAATTTTAGTTGCATATCCTTGGTTTTGATTTTTTTAGGCTCATGCCATTGAATTGTAGGGAGACTGAATTGTAATAGAGAAAGCTCCTGGATATAAAAAGCCAGTAGCCTCCACTGTCATTTCTACTCTGAGCAGAAATTTTGAAATTATATAATTTATGAGTTATGATTCTAGTTTAACCAATACTCTATATAAAATCTATACAGACACAGAGAAAACAGAAGAAAAAGGAAAACAATTCTTGTGAATCATCTATCCTGTCTTGGGAGCTGGGTTTAGAGCTCTCTTTAGGAAAACTTAGTGAACACCAAGAAGCAGACCATGAGGTAAGCTTCGTTACCTAACTGAGCAGAAAGGAGACATTACAGGTTTATACAAAGGCACAAAATTCTAGTTTTAAATTAAAAAAAATCAGTAGGTAAAAATTAGTTATGAGCAGAAGTGATTTTGGTGTGAGACTTCCATTGCACGCCATAGAGTTACCATTTAGAATGAGAAGACTTCCTATGCCTGAAGTGAGAGACTCATTTTAGGATGCTAAAGAGACCCCTGGGAGTTGAAGAGAGCACTGGAAACATCTTTCCACCTCATCTAGCCACCTTTTAGGAAGGAAGAATTTGTACTAATACAGCATGCTCATCTAATGATAATTTTAAAATGTCAGAGCTTGCGTCAAATTTTTATGATCTAGGAGATTCTGGGAGAGCAAAGAATAATTTAACAATTTTGTAGAGGGAAAGATTACTTTTCATTGTTCTTATATTTTATATATCTATTTATTTGACATACGTGTACTAAAAAACTGCTATGTTTTGCTGTTAAAACTGGGAATAAAGAGAAACAACATGCACATGCTGACTCTCACAAAGCTTTGGGTCAGGTAAGTGATATATGTGATAAAGAATGCCAGAGACATATGGAAGAGCTTCACTTGCATTTGGAAGTAATCTTGGCAATATAGAAAGACCTCATGTCAACTAAAAATAAATAAATAAATGAATGACCTGGGTGTGGTGGTATGTGCCTGTAGTCCCAGCTACTCGGGAGACTGAGGTGAGAGGATCACTTGAGCTCAGGAGGTAAAGGTTGCAGCGAGACATTATCGTGCCACTACACACCAGCCGTGTTGATAGGCTATGCCAAAAAGTAAAAAAGAAAAAGAGACTAGATTTAATGTATATAACCTATAGAACATCATGGCTTAACCTAACTTACCTTAAACATGCTCAAAACCTATATAATAGCTCAAAATTGGACAAAATAACACAATAATTTTATAATAAAATATTGAATATCTCTTGGGATTTACTAAATGCTGTAGTGAAAAATGAAAAACCAAATGGTTGTATGGTTGCTCAAATTACAGTCTCTCTGAATGTGTATACCTTCTGCATCGCCATAAAGTCAAAACACCATTAAGCAAACCATGGTAAGCCAGGGACAGTCTGTACTTAGAAATACCTTCTATACTTAACATCTCCAATACCTTTCTTTCCAATCTCTGTTGAATGCCCTCAGTTATCACTTGGGCTTCACCATGCCAAGAAACTTTTATTTTCAATGGCACTAGTGCTCTTCATATTCCAAATCCAATGGCTAATCCTCAGTCCTCAACTTGCTTCACCTAGGAAAAATGTTTACAAAAGCTGCTTTTTTGGTTTTCCCCAGGAGTAGTGTCTCTACTTGATATCCAAGCCACTGATTTTTCCTGGGCTTTCCTTTTCAGTCTTCTTTGCTGAATCCTACCCCTCTTCCTGATCATTTAATATTACAGCTAATCATTGCATGATTTCTAATATTTTTGTATACTTACTTCTTTGTGGCTCTCATTTCTTCTAAAGGTGTTTGATGGCATTGATATATTGACTACTTTCTTCTTCCTATTTCCTGACTGATTCTCCTACTCTCTCATTTTTTTCTGTTCAGCTGTGTATACGATATCACCACATCACATCTCCAACTTAATATCTCAAAAACCATACTCCAGATATTCACATTAAACCTGCTCAATCGATATCCTTTCCCATCTCCTCTGATGGCAACTTCATATTTCCTGTTGTTCAGATTAACAAATCTGGACTCTTCCTCAATTATTTCTCTCAGCACAAAAATACTTTGTCAGGGAATCTTAGTTTTCTTATAAAAATATAGAGAGTAATACCTATGAAATGTTTTCCCATCAAAAAAATAAATTCAACCATACATATAAAAATTTAATTTTTAAGCTACAGAGTATGTGATGTATAGGAGAACAGTTAGTGCTATAGGAAAGCAATAAGGTAAGTAAAAATGTGGTTCAATCTATGTGGCAATTGAGAGTGTTTCTATAATAAGACAATGACATGAAATTAAAAAGTGAGGGATTTATGGATTTATAGAGGCTTAAGGCACACTGAAGTACAATCATTATGACTGGAAATTTCATAAAAGGACATTTTTGATAAATTAGAGAAGTTTGATATATATCAGGTATTAGATACTATTAAGTTATGGTTAATTTTGTTAGATGTTTAATATTATATAAAAAGCATATTCTTATATTTTTAATATTCAACTATCATGGGCTGAGGAAGTTATGATATATCAGATTTGTCTCAAGAAGCTTTGGCAAGAAAAGGACAACAAAGGAGGTGACAGATGAAACAAGTGTGATGAAGCTATATAATTCTATCATCAGGGTGAGTCTGATGGGACCTCACTGTTACAGTCTCCTCTTGGTGTATGATGAAAAATATTTAAAGAAAAACTACTGAAATAGAATTTAGAATCCAACTAAATCTCACCTCATGTATTGTGACTATACTGCTCTATTCTAAGTCACCCTAATTTTGATATTTAAATTTTATGAAATTTAATTATTTATATTTCTCCAAGTCTTTTTGGCTCTATTTTCACAACACTTACATCATACAGGAACTGCTTCTACCCCAGACCCACCAACCAAACATTATCTACCTTTTTCTTCCAATTGCAATGGAATAGATTCATGCCTTTTCCAACGTTTGGTGGACCATATCTGACCACCTCAGTAAATTTTTCTAATGACTTTTTTTCCTTTTTAACACTAATTTCCTTACTTGAGTTACAATATTTTCAGGTATTGGGGCATTAATAAAGGGATATAAAATCATAAATGAAGACTGAGAAGGAATTGGAAAACAATCAAAGATGAAAGGACCAGAGATAAAGTCCATGACCAAACCCATTAAACCTAAAAATTAATTGAGAAACAGGTCATAGTTAAGGAAATGAAACATACCACAGAAGATACAGTGAAGCTTATTTCTGTAGTTTTTTATTCTGTTTATTCTCGTAGAATTAAACATTTAAGGTAGTGATGCAATTTAGTATATTTGCTATACCAAATACAACTTCCTATTTCTCTGAATGACTACATTTGTCATAAGCAAACATTATAAGATTAGTGAAGGAAAACTTTCTAAAAGTAATTGTTAAAAATAGTATTTGACTTAAAATTGAGATCAATATTCTGGTTTTGAAACCAGTAAATGGTTCTGTTCACAATAGGAAAAACAATAATATTTTTCTAAATAATATCATTTTTCTTAAAATTTTAATAAATGACATTAAGCTTAAATTTTTATATGTTTTATGTTTTTTAAAAAAATTGATATAGAATATAATTTCAAAAGAATTGGAAGGTTTCAGGTAAGGTACTTTTAGCACAGTCTATAGAATATATTCTGGGGCAAAAAGTAGACTTTGTGCTTAAAATCACTTTCTGTGTGCTACATACAAAAGTGATTATGTTTGCTCCATGAAATCTCCTTGAGTTAATTAAGTTACAAGAAGACTAACTGAATAGCCTTGTTTGTTTGAATTTTTGGCATTGGTATTGTGAATAAGTGAAATTGATTTTCTACAGAGTTACTTTCATTCAGTATTACCGATGAGGGTCTGGCTCTCTAAGTGTGACAAACATGTTTTTAAAATGGATTATTTATAAAGCACAAGGAAGAACATTTTGAAAGACATAACAATACCCATGAATAATGCTTATATGAATTAGAAGTTTGATTTTGGATTGCAATATCCCTATGTTTTCAATAAGCTGTTCAGCACACCAAGGATTCTTAATTCAAAGCACATACAGTATTTATACAGACCCAGCTTATTATTCTCTTCCTCTATTTTCCAAGATGTACACAAAATTAATATAAGCTCTCTAATCAATTACACAATCCTGGAGCATAGAATATAAAAACTAAAAGGACCAAACCAATTTGACTGTCTTTATTAGAGCTAAATATGCTAAGAAATTTTATCAAAGTGGCAAGTAATTATTTGTTGTATACAATTATACAGAGAGTTTTGAATAGCTTTTTTAATGAATTGATATAAAAAACTCACCATAGTGACCAAAGACAGCATTTTGCTGAATGGCTCTGAAGTGTCTTAGTTAGTTAAAATTTCTAACATTCCCTAGCAAATTCCTAAAAATGGTTTACACAATTAGACAGTATTTACAGAGTCAGTTCACTATTATACTTACATCTGAATCCTAGAAGAGGTGGAGGGTGGAGGGAGTTATTCCTAATGGAAATCAGTAGCTTGTTGAGTAAGGATGGAGAAAAGTAATCATTTATTTTCCTACCTACATTTTAATCAATATATTAGCGTTTCTGTTTTGAAATTCTCATTCTGTAACCACCTGTTTCTCTAATATGAATCCACACAAACAAAATGAGGAAAACTCCACATATTATATAGAACAGGGTGTACCTCTGGCATTACAGAAAAGCTTTCTAAAATCTCATGCACACCTTATTTTAAAGGACTGCTTTTCCAGATCCTTAACTTTTATATGTGCTTTTTCCTAGTTGAGCTGCTTGACAATTACGGTTCCTATTTCAATCTTTTCCTTCACACATAGGCTTCTGTCATTTTTACAGGTACAAGCACATTTTACATACCAGTAAGGTGTATTGCCCTATACTGTAAAATTATCAGAACAATTAAAAAGAGAGTTCTAAGTGTAATACTTAAAATATTCCTTCCAAAAGCATCATAACCCTGCTGTAAATCTTAATTAAACACATTTCCAGTAATATTTATTTTATAGTTAAACATTTCCAAAAGTTGTAATATATTATGTGATTGCAGTCAGTGGTGAACTGCTAATAAATGAAATGCTGTCTTAAACCAGAAAAGCATTTTATTGGCATAGGAAATATTTTAAAGTGTATGTAAATTATAAATAATTTAAATATAATGCAGACAATATATTTTCTTTTTTAAATATATGTAAACACATGTATAAAAATATTGAAGAAATGTTTTGGAGAAGAAAAATTTAAAGCAAAGTTCAAGGATAAAAAATACACAATTTATTACTGTTTAAGAGGAGTTTGTCTATTTGCTGTTTATATGGATGACTGAAAATTATTCATTTGGAGTAAATGTAATACATCTGAAAGTAATGTAAATTTTAAATATCTTAAAATTTGGTTGGAAATACATCCTTTGTTACTGTTTACATTAACAAGAGAATTTTAAAAATTAATTAAAAACATGACAAGAATATAAAAAATAATTTATACATTCAAGATAAAAAAATAATTGAGGATAACTAATCCAGATGCCATTCTATTTGTCTATTCGGCTTAACCTCTACTCTGTAATGTATTTATTGCTTTAATTTCCATAAATACTGTGGCTTTGTATTAGCCTCCGGTATTTTCTTGGGTACATTGATAGGCAAACATGGTTGGATTCATTTTCCAAGGCTTGACATCAATTTTAATTATCTGGAAATGCATATCACCAGAAGGCAGCAACCCTAATCCCAAGGCTCTGGTATTGTTTCTCCATGTTGATCAATAAAATGTCTCTGACTGCCAGGACAGATAACTCTAACAATTAATACCTTGGGGTCATATATTAATTACTTTATTTATTTTTATTTTTAATGGACATACGACATTGTATGATTTTATAATGTAAAATGTGACTTTTCAAAGTATATATACATTGTGAAGAGGTCAAATCTAGCTAATTAACAAACACATACCCTCACATAGTTATCATTTTTCTGTTGAATGCACATAACATTGACTGTCTACTTTTCAAGAATACAATGTATTATCATTAACTACAATCGTCTTGCTCTATATCTCCAGAAATTTATTCCTTCTAACTGTAAGTATGTATCCTATGATTAACATCACTGCCACTCCCCTCAACCCCTAGCTCCAATACCCACCATTTTACTTTCTACTTCTGTGAGATCAACTATTTTACATACCAGTAGGTGTGATACCATGAAGTATTTGTCTTTCTACACCTGGGTTATTTCACTTAACATATTGTCCTCCAGGTTTATCCATGTTGTTCACAAATGACAGGATTTTCTTTTTTTTTTTTTAAATTGCCAAATAGTATACCACATTTTCTTTCTTTATTCATCTATTGATGAACACTTATATTGATTCTCTACATTAATTATTGTGACTAGTACTGCAATGAACATCAATATGCAGACATCTATTCAAGATAGTGATTTTATTTACTTTGCATATATACCCATATGAGATTGCTGAATCACATGTTAGTTCTACTTTTATTTTTTAAAGAACCACTTTACTGTTTTCCATTACGGTTGTATTAATTTACATTCCCACTAACAGTGTGTAAAGATTCCCTTGTCTCCACATCCTTGCCAACACTTTTTATAATGCAACCTTTTAGTAATAGCCATCCTAACCAGGTACAGAGATATCTTATTGTGGTTTCAACTTGGATTTCCCTGATATTTAGTGATGTCGAGTATTTTTCATGTACTTGTTAGTCAACTATTTGTTTTCTTTTGAGAAATGTCTGTAAGGATTTTGTTCATGTTTTAATTAGGCTATTATTATATTTTTATGCTTTTTAGTTATTTGAGCTTCATATGTATTTTGGATATTAACCCCTTTTTACATAGTTTGCCAAAATTTTCTATCATTTTGCAGATTGTCTATTTACTCTGTTGATTGTTTCCTTGGCTGTGAAAAAGCTTTTTATTCAAATGTAATCCCATTTGTCCATTTTTGTTTTCGTTGCCTTTGTTTTTGATGTCCTGACGAAAAACTGCTTGCTTATACCAACATCATGAAGGATTTTCCCTGTTTTCTTCTAGTAGTTTCTAGTTCCAGGTCTTAAATTTAAGTCTTTAATTCATTTTGAGTTGATTTTTTGTCTCTGGTGAAAGATAAGGGTCTAATTTTATTCTTTTGCATTTGTGAATCCTATTTTCTCAACACCATTTATTGAGAAGATGATCTTTTATCCAATGTGCGTTCCTGGCACATTTGTTGAGAATCAGTTGGCTGCACATGCATGTATTTATTTCTGGCTCTCTATTCTCTTCTATTTGTTTACATAACCATTTTTATGCCAGGACCATGCTGTTTTTGTTACTATAGATTTATAGTGCATTTTAGCCATGTACTGTGATGCCTCTTGGTTTATTTGTGCTTGAGTTTGCTTTGGGTTTGGGAATATTTGTAGTTTCATACAAATTTTAGATGCTGGGATGGATAGCTGTAGGAAGTAGGAATGGTTAATGTGTGCAAAAATATAGTTAGACAGGATAAAAATATCTAGTAATTGCTAGTGCAACAGTGTGACTATAGTCAACAATAATTTACAGTACATTTTTAAATTGCTAAGAGTATACTTGTGATGTTCATAACACAAAGAAATGATAGATGCTTGAGGGGAGGATGAATACATCATTTAGCTTGATGGGATTATTAACAATCATATACCTATATCTAAATATCTCACATATACCATGAATATATATATCTATTATGTACCCATAAAATTAAAAAGATCATTTAACAAGATCAAGTGGGATGCATTCCAGGAATGCAAGGATGGTTCAATGTAGGTAAATCAATGAACATAATAAATTAATATCATGAAGGATTAAAAACTATAGGGTAATTTTAATAGATGCAGAAAAAGCATTTGACAAAATTCAACATCACTTTACAGTAACAACTCTCAGCAACTTACATATAGAAATAATGTACTTCAATACAATAATAGCATATATGACAAACCTACAGCTAACATTATACTGAATAAGAAAATGTTAAAATCTTTTCCTCCAGATCAGAAACAAGATGAGGATGTCCACTTTCATCACTTCTATTCAATATAGTACTGGAGGTCCTACCTAGAGCAATTAGGCAGTATAAAAAAATAAAACGCATCCTAATTGGAAAGAAGAAAGTTAAATTATACTTATGTACAGACAAGACATTATATATAAAAAAAACTCTGAAGATGCCACCAAAAAAACTGTCATAACTAGTAAAAGATTTCAGCAAAGCTGCAGGGTACAAAATACATAAAAATCAACAGCATTTTAATCTGCTAATAACAAATTTTCAGTAAAATAAATTTTAAGAATTCCAACTACAATAGCTGCAAAAAAAAAAAAAAAGAAAGAAAGAAAAAATACCTAGGAGTAATTTAACCAAGGTGGTGAAAAATCTCTACAATAAAACTATAAAACACCAACAAAATAAATTGAAGAAAATATTACAAAATGGGAAGACATTTTTTGTTCATGGACTGGAATAATTAATATGGTTAAAATGTCTATACTATGCAAAACAATCTATAGATTTAATGAAACTCCTATCGAATTTCTTTGCCACTTTAGAAGTTCCCTTTGGAAGATAGTTTACAGGATTACTTTGGAAATTCTGCCTTCTGTCCTCTTGTTACAACCTTGCTCTACTCTCTTATATTCAAAAACTAATTGTTTTAATTAGTTCAACAGCTGTTATTTAGTACCATTTTTTAGGTGGAGTTTCACTCTTGTCACCCAGGTTGGAGTGCAATGGTATGATCTTGGCTCACTGCAACCTCCATTCTCCCAGGTTCAGGCTATTCTCCTACCTAAGCCTTCCAAGTAGCTGGAATTTACAGGTATGTGCCACCACACTCCGCCATTTTTTTTTTTTTTTTTTTTTTTTTTTTTGTATTTTTAGTAGAGAGAGGGTTTCATCATGTTGGCCAGGCTGGTCTTGAACTCCTGACTTCTGGTAATCCACCCACCTTGGCCCCCCAATGTTCTGGGATTTCAGAAGTGAGCTACCATGCCCGGTTGTTATTTAATATTTTTAATACTTTTTATTCAGAAAACAATGTTACTGATTATAACATTTTGAATCTACCAAAAATGAAAATATCAATTATATAAAATGAACACTACGACAAATTAGATACTTTAAATGATGCATAAAAATAAACTATAACAAATTTTAAAAGTGCAATTTGCTTTAGAGAACAGAAGATAAAATATGCAGTCTGCTAATGGTATCTAGAAATAGTTGATGGGATGTTTAGCTATGATTTGAGTTAAAAAATAATGAAAACTAATACTTACTGATCCATTATACATTGAGTTTTCTGTATTTTACTTTTTTAATTCATAAGAGTAGTATATGGGTTACTAGCTTCTTTTTATGAGAAATCTAGTCTTTGAGAAATTAAATAACTCATAAAAATCATATGAGTACTAAGTGGAAGAAGTGAAATCAAAATTCAGGTCAATTGGATTTGCCACCACCTTACTACCACATCTTGGAGACAGAGTTTACCAGTGGAATGAAGGACATAAGCATTGGCAGGAAAACAGGAAAGAATGTAATACAGTTTACTTGACACCCGAGATTATGCATAGTAAAACAATAGACATTAAAGCTTTAAAGGTTGATGGGAACTGATTGTGGAGAGGGCTGACATGAGTTTGTGTTATTTCATTTTATTTTATTTTATTTTTATTATACTTGAACTCTGGGGTATATGTGCAGATCATGCAGGATTGTTACATAGGTATACACATGCCATGATGGTTTGCTACATCCATCCCATGAAAATCTGTATTAGGTATTTCTCCTAATGTTATCCCTCCTCACTCCTCCCACCCCCCACGATCCCTCCCCTAGGGCCCCCATCCCCCAAAAGGCCCCAGTGTGTGATGATCCCCTCCCTGTGTCCATGTGTTCTCATTGTTCAACACCCACTTATGAGTGAGAACATGTGGCGATTGGTTTTCTGTTCTTGTGTCGGTTTGCTGAGAATGATGGTTTCCAGATTCATCCATGTCCCTTCAAAGGACATGAATTCATCCTTTTTTATGGCTGCAAAGTATTCCATGGTGTATATGTGACATATTTTGTTCATCCAGTCTATCACTGATGCGCATTTGGGTTGGATCCAAGTCTTTGCTATCGTAAAGAGTGCCTCAGTGAGCATACATGTGCATGTGTCATTATAATAGGATAATTTATAATCCTTTGCATATATACCCAGTAATGGGATTGCTGGGTCAAATGGCATTTCTATTTCTAAATCATTGAGGAATTGCCATAATGTCTTCCACAACGGTTGAACTACTTTACACTCCCACCAGCTGTGTAAAAGTATTCCTATTTCTCCATATCCTCTCTGGCATCTGTTGTCTCCAGATTTTTATGATCACCATTCTAACTGACATTAGATGGTATCTCATGTGGTTTTAATTTGCATTTCTCTAATGGCCAGTGATGATGAGCATTTTTTTATTGCATTTTAGGTTTTGGGGTACACGTGAAGAAAATGCAAGTTTGTTGTATAGGTACACGCATGGCAGTGTGATTTGCTGCTTTCCTCCCCATCACCTATATCTGGCATTTCTCTCCAGGCTATCTCTCCCCAACTCCCCACCCCCCACTGTCCCTCCCCTATTTCCCCCCGACAGACCCCAGTATGTGATGCTCCCCTCCCTGTGTCCATGTGTTCGCATTGTTCAATACCCACCTATGAGTGAGAATATGCGGTGTTTGATTTTCTGTTCTTGTGTCAGTTTGCTGAGAATGATGATTTTCAGGTTCATCCATGTCCCTACAAAAAACTCATTGTTTTTTATGGCTGCATAGATTTCCATGGTGTATATATGCCACATTTCCCCTGTCCAGTCTGTCATCAATGGGCATTTGGGTTAGTTCCAAGTTTTTGCTATTGTAAACAGTGCTGCAGTGAACATTCGTGTGCATGTGTCCTTATAGTAGAATGATTTATAATCCTTTAGATATATACCCAGTAATGGGATTGCTGGGTCAAATGGAATTTCCATTTCTAGGTCCTTGAGGAATCACCACACTGTCTTCCACAATGGTTGAACTAATTTACACTCCCACCAACAGTGTAAAAGTGTTCCTATTTCTCCCCATCCTCTCCAGCATCTGTTGTCTCCAGTTTTTTTAATAATCGTCAATCTAACTGGCATGAGATGGCATCTCAATGTAGTTTTGATTTGCATTTCTCTAACGACCAGGGGTGATGAGCATTTTTTCATATGTTTGTTGGCCTAATATATGTCTTCTTCTGTAAAGTATCTGTTCATATCCTTTGCCCACTTTTGAATGGGCTTGTTTGTTTTTTTCTTGTAAATCTGTTTTAGTTGTTTGTAGATTCTGGATATTAGCCCTTTGTCAGATGGGTACATTGCAAAAACTTTTTCCCATTCTGTTGGTTGCTGGTTCACTCTATCGATTGTTTCTTTTGCTGTGCAGAAGCTCTTAAGTTTAATTAGATCCCATTTGTCTATTTTGGATTTTGTTTTTCGTGCTTTAGTCATGAAGTCTGCCCATGCCTATGTCCTGAATGGTATTGCTTAGGTTTTCTTCTAGGTTTTTGTGGTGTTAAGTCTTATATTTAAATGTTTAATCCATCTGAAGTTAATTTTTGTATAAGGTGTAAGGAAGGGGTCTAGTTTCAGCTTTCTGCACATGGCGAGCCAGTTTTCCCAACACCATTTATTAAGCAGGGAATCGTTTCCTCATTGTTTGTTTTTGTCAGATTTGTCAAAGATCAGATGGTTGTAGATGTGTGCATTATTTCTGAGGCCTCTGTTCTGTTCCCTTGGTCTATGTCTCTGTTTTGGTACCAGTACCATGCTGTTTTGATTACTGTAGCCTTGTAGTTGAATTTGAAGTCAGGCAGCATGATACCTCAAGCTTTATGCTTTTTACTTTGGATTGTTTTTGCTATGCAGGCTCTTTTCTGGTTTCATATGAAGTTTAAGGTGTTTTCTTTTCTTTTTTTTTTTTTCAGTTCTGTGAAGAAGATTGGGGTAGCTTGATGCAGATTACATTGAATCTATAAATTACAGTATGGCCATTTTCACTATATTGGTTCTTCCTAACCATGAGTATGTAATGTTTTTCCATCTGTTTCTTTCCTCTCTTGCTTCCTTGAGCAATGGTTTGTGGTTCTCCTTGAAGAGATCCTTCACGTCCCTTGTTAGTTGTATTCATGGGTATTTCATTCTTTTCATTGCGATTGTGAATGGGTGTTCACTCATGATTTGGCTCTCTGTTTGTCTGTTATTGGTGTACATGAATGGTTGTGATTTTTGCACACTGATTTTTTATCTTGAGGCTTTGCTGAAGTTGCTTATCTCTAGGAGATTAGGGGCTGAGATGATGGGTCTTTTAAATATACAATAATGTAGGCTGCAAGTAGACAATTTGAATTCCTCTTTTTCTGATTGAATACACTTCATTTCTTTTTCATGTCTGATTGCTCTGGCCAGAACTTCCAATACTGTGTTCAATAGGAGTGGTGAGAGAGGGCACTCTTGTCTTGTGCCAGTTTTCAAAGAGAATTCTCCCAGTTTTTGCTCATTCAGTGTGATATTGGCTGTGGGTTTGTAATAAATAGCTTTTATTATTTTGAGATACATTCCATTGATACCTAGTTTATTGAGAGTTTTTAGCATAAAGTACTCCTGAATTTTGCTGAAGACCTTCTCTGCATCTATTGAGATAATCATGTGGTTTTTGTCTTGGTTCTGTTTATGTGATGGATTACATTTATAGATTTGCATGTGTTGAATCAGCCTTGCATTCCTGAAATGAAGCCAACTTGATCATGATGGATATGCTTTTTGATGTGCTGTTGGATTCTGTTTGCCAGTATTTTGTTGAAGATATTCGCATCAATGTTCATCATGGATATTGGCCTGAAATTTTCTTTCTTAGTTGTGTCTTTGCCAGGTTTTGGTATCAGGATGATGTTGGTCTCATAAAATGAGTTAGGGAGGATTCCCTTTTTTTGTACTGTTTGGAATAGTTTCAGAAGAAACAGTACCAGCTCCTGTTTGTATGCCTGATAGAATTTGGCTGTGAACCCATCTGGTCCTGTACTTTTTTTGGTTCCTATTGTTTGCTGCCTCAACTTCAGACTTTGTTATTGGTCTACTCTGTGATTCAATTTCTTCCTGGTTTAGGCTTGGAAGGGTGTAAGTGTTCAGGAATTAATCCACTTATTCTAGATTTACTGGTTTATGTGCATTGAGGTGTTTGTAGTAATCTCTGATGGCAGTTTGTATTTCTGTGGAATTGGTGGTGATATCTCCTTCATCATTTTTTATTGCATCGATTTGATCTTTTATATTAGTCTGCCTAGCAATCTATCTATTTTGTTGATCTTTTCGAAAAAACACCTCCTGGATTCACTGATTTTTTTGAAGGGTTTTTTGTGTCTCTATCTTCTTCAATTCTGCTCTGATCTTAGTTATTTCTTGTCTTTTCCTAGCTTTTGAATTTGTTTGATCTTGCTTCTCTAGTTCTTTTAATTGTGATGATAAGGTGTCAATTTTAGATCATTCCTCACTTCTCGTGTGGGCATTTCATGGTATAAATTTCCCTCTAGACACTGCTTTAAATGTGTCCCAGAGATTCTAGTACATTGTGTATTCAATCTTATTGGTTCTGAAGAACATCTTTATTTGTGCCTTAATTTTGTTAACTTATCCAGTAGTCATTCAGGAGCAGGTTGTTCAGTTTTCATGTAGTTGTGTGGTTTTGCGTGAGTTTCTTAATCCTGAATTGTAATTTGATTGCATTGTGGTCTGAGAGACTGGTTGTTATGATTTTTGTTCTTTTTCATTTGCTGAGGAGTGCTTTACTTCCAATTATGTCATCAGTTTTGGAATAAATGTGACATGGTGCTAAGACAAATGTATATTCTGTGGATTTGGGGGAAAGACTTCTGTGGATGTCTATCAGGTCCACTTAGTCCAGATCTGAGCTCATGTCCTGGATATGCTTGTTAATTTTCTGTCTCATTGATCTGTCTAATATTTGCAGTGGAGTGTTAAAATCTCCCACTATTATTGTATGGGAGTCTAAGTCTCTTTGTAGGTTGTTAAGAACTTGCTTTATGTATTTGGGTGCTCCTGTATTGGGTGAATATATATTTAGTATAGTTTGCTCTTCTTGTTGCATTGATCTCTTTACCATTATGTAATGTCTTTCTTTGTCTCTTTAGATATTTGTTGGTTTAAAGTCCATTTTATCAGAGACTAGGATTGCAATCCCTGCTTTTTTTTTTTTTCCTCTCAATTTGTTTGGTAACTCTTCCTCCATCCCTTTATTTTGAGTCTATGTGTGTCCTTACACGTGAGGTGGGTCTCCTGAATACAGCACACCAATGAGTTTTGGCTTTTTATCCAATTTGCCAGTCTATGTCTTTTGATTGGGTCATATAGCCCATTTACATTCAAGGTTAATATTGTTATTTGTGAATATGATCCTGCCTTTTTGATACTAGCTGATTGTTTTGCCCTTTAGTTGTAATTTCTTCATTGTGTGGATGGTCTTTACCATTTGGTGTGTTTTTGCAGTGGCTGGTAATGGTTGTTCCTTTCCATGTTTAGTGCTTCCTTCAAGAGCTCTTGTAAGGCAGGTCTGGTGGTAACAGAATTTCTCAGCAATTGCTAGTCTGTTAAGGATTTTATTTCTCCTTCAATTATGAAGCTTAGCTTGGCTGGATATGAAATTCTGGATTGAAAGTTCTTTTATTTAAGGATGTTGAATATTGGCCCCCACTCTCTTCTGGCTTGTAGGGTTTCTGCCGAGACATCTTTTGTGAGTCTGATGGGATTCCTTTGTGGGTAACCCAACCTTTCTCTTTGGCTGCCCTTAGCATTTTCCTTCATTTTAATCCTGGTGAATCTGACAATTATGTGCGTTGGGATTGCTTTCTTGAAGAATATCTTTGTGGTGTTTTCTGTATTTCCTGGATTTGAATGTTGGCCTGCCTTGCTAGGTTAGGAAAGGTCTCCTGGATAATATCCTAAAGTGTTTTCCAGCTTGGATTCATTCTCCCCATCACATTCAGGTACACTGATCAAATGTAGATTTGGTATCTTCACATAATCCCATATTTCTTGGAAGTTTTGTTCATTTCTTTTCACTCTTTTTTTCTCTATTCTTGCCTTCTCATTTTATTTCATTGAGTTTATCTTCAATCTCTGATATCCTTCTGCTTGATCGATTCAGCTATTGAAACTTGCGTATGCTTCATGAAGTTCTAGTGCTGTTTTTTTTCAGCTCCATCAAGTACTTTATGTTCTTCTCTAAGCTGGTTATTCTAGTTAGCATTTCATCTAAACTTTTATCAAGGTTCTTAGTTTCTTTACACTAGGTAGAACATGTTCCTTTAGCTCAGAGAAGTTTGTCGTTACCCACCTTCTGAAGCCTGCTTCTGTCAATTCATCAAACTTATTCTCCATCCTGTTTTGTTCCCTTGCTGGTGAGGAGTTGTGATCCCTTAGAGAAGGAGAAGCATTCTGGTTTTTTGGTGATTTCAGCCTTTTTGCACTGGTTTCTTCCCATCATAATGGATTTATCTACCTTTGGTCTTGGAATTGGTTACTTTCAGTTTCCTTTCTGTTGATGTTGAAGCTGTTTCTTTCTGTTTTTGTTTTTGTTGTTGTTGTTGTATTTGTTTTCCTTCTAACAGGCCTTTCTGCTGTAGGACTGCTGGAGTTCCACTGCAGACCCTGCTTGCTTGGAATCACCCATGGGGGCTGCAGAACAGCAAGGATTGCTGCCTGTTCCTACCTCTGGTAGCTTCATCCCAGGTTTCCCACCAGGTGTCAGCCAGAGCTCTGCTCTATGAGGTACCTCTTTGGATATACAGGGATCAGGGAGCCACTTGAAGAGGTAGTCTGTCCCTTATCAGAGCCCAAGTGCTCTGCTGGGATCCATGTTTCTCCCTTCAGAACTATTTGGCAGAGATGTTTAAGTCTGCTGCAGCGCAACTCACAACCACCTCTTTTCCCAGGTGCTCTGTCCTGCAAAGGTGGGGCTTTATTTATAAGTCCCTGATGGGCTGCTGCCTTTTTCAGACATGCCCTGCCCAGCAAAGAGGGCATCTAGTCACAGTCTGCCTGCAGAGGCATTGCTGAGCTGCCATAGGCTCTGCTCAGCTGCTGTATAAACTTCCTTGTGATTTTGTTTACACAGACAAGGTTAGAACTGCCTTAGTAATGGCAGATGTCCCTCCCCCACTGAGTTCAGCGGTCCCTGGTCGAGTTCAGACAGCTGTGCTGGCTGTGAAAATCTCAAGACAGTGGGTTTCAGTTTGCTGGTGTTTGTGGCAGTGGGACCAACTGAGACAGATCACTTGGCTTCCAGCCTTCGGCCTCCTTTTTTTCAAGGGAATGGACAATTCTCTCTTGCAGACATTCCAGACACCGGCTAAAGTGGCTGCCCAGTTTTGTGCTGGAAGCCTACAGCACTGTTGTTGTTGGCACCGCAAGAATCTACTGGTCTGTGAGATGTAAAGACCATGGGAAAAGCGCAGTATCTGAGCTGTAGTGCCGGAGTGTCCAGAAAAGTCCCCAATGGCCTACCTTGGGTAGGAGGGGGGATCCTCCATTCCCTTGCCCTTCTCAGATGAGGCAGTGCCCCACTCTGCCTCAGTTTGCCCTCCTTGGGCTACACCCATTTCCCAGCCAGTCCCATAGAGATGAACCTGGTACTTCAGTGGGAAATGCAGAGATCATTCACCTTCTGCATCGCTCTTGCTGGGAGCTGCACTCCAGAGCTGTTCCTGTTCATCCATCTTGGTGAAAGTGAAGTTTGTGTTATTAAGGTGAATATGGTTTCATAGTCATTTACATCAAAGAGCACAGGCTACCAAAAAAAAAAAAAAAACTGTTTTATGAGCATGTGAAACACATAACGTTTTATTGTCTTTGCTTTCCACTGTATTAAGTATTTTTTTAAAAAATATTCTTTTCATAGTCTTTGTATTAATCTTTATGGGTCCAAAGAGTTATGTAATGCAAGCTGTGAAATTCAGCCAATGAGATGTATTACTTGCCAACAAAACCTATTCAAAGCTCAAATATTGGCAGAAATTTAAATTCTAGAAAGATTTAGATGAAAATTGTGATTATATACTTTTTAAACTAATATAATGTTATCTTTTAAAAATATTAGTTACTGAGCTATTTTCAAAGTAAAATTACGTAAGGATAAGCACCAAAAATGCATATATAATATATAAGCTGTTGAACTCTGAGCAGATTCTTGACCTTGAAAATGTGATAATCTCCTGTATCCTATCAAAGGATGTTGTCATTTGCAACCAGGAATTTAGGAAACCACAGCATCAGATAACTCAATACTCTCTTATACCCAACTCCTATTGTAAAATTATTCTCCCACCCAATTTATCAAGGTTTTTTTTTTTTAATTCTATATCATAAATCAAAAGTGAAATGTCTCAGTTAAAGACTTCGGTATAAATGCAAACACATACTTAATAAAAAGCATAAATAAGAATTATTCAAATTATATAAAAGTGATGCCAGATGGAAAGTTACTTTACTCCTAATTGTTGATTTCCTATACAATGAGCAATTTAACATACTGTAAAATTCCTAGACTCAACTCCACATCAGACCTAAAATTCAGACCATAGTAGCTTACTGAGTCTCACTGTATCCAGATATGCCTTTGATTTCAACAAAAGAGGCATGAGGCAGGGTTATTCTTAGCTAGAGAGTGAGAAGAAGTCTTGCACAGACCTCTAAGGGAGCCAACTTCTTGATGCAGATTCATACACTGTCACTTAATTCAAATATACAGAAGGATTTACTGATGATGTAAAAGTTGTACAGTCCATTGAAAGGCATATGCAATAAGTTGAGAGTCTGTAGGCAAGTACTGAGTCATATACACAGGTTACTTCTTGGTTACTGAGGGGAATCATTTTGACTATTGTTACCGAAAAGAATAAGAAATTTCATAAAATCCAAGCTCCTTGCAGAGAAAGGAAGACAAACATTGACACAGGATTGCCCTGCTCTTATATCTGAATATTCTTTAAGAGATTTTTGAAACTACTGTTGCATCTCCTTTTTTTTAGACACCTGTGTGTGTGTATTTGAATTTAGCTGTTACTTCTTCACCTGGGCATATTAGCTCAGGCTTTCTGTGAACATAATCTGTGGTGTATGGGGTCATATTCTATATGGTGTCTAAAGCACAACACCCACCAAAATATCCCAAGGTATTGAGAAAAATCTCAGAGGGACCCAGTTAAAAATAAACTGTAGAGCTTTTCCAGGAGAAAGAAAAGAGGTGACTTGCAGAAGAGGTCTTATTGATGTGAGATAGATAGTAAACCAAAAATACCTATTAGCATTGGTTACCAACAGAGTAACTTCATAATTTTGAAGTAGAATACAAAAGTCTTGGAGAAAATAAACTATTTTCAAAGTGGCAATAGAACAATAATTAATAGAGTGAATTTATTTATTATTTTATATTCAAACATGATATGTTTGATAGTAAAGGGAAAAGCTAAAATAATTACTCAGTCTCAATTTATCTATGGCATGCCTAACACAGGTATATCCTGGGCAAATTAGGTGTTTTTTCCCCCCCAGGTTGAAATGTGTGACTTTCTAGAGCAGAAGTTCCTCTCAAGTTCTGAAAACTTTCAAGACTCTCAGGCAGGAAAAGTTTTCCAGCATAGTCATGAAAACTACGATATCACTAATTGCTGAGCAAACTTAAAAAGCTTTAAGAGTTTCAAATGCAGACAGGATCGTATATGTCCCATGGAATTGAAAGCATATCTGTCATCTCAAGAGTATCTCACGTTAGGGTACAGGTGAGACGTTTAATTATTCTCCGGCAGTTATAGGAGCTTAAGTATGCACTGTAACCCAAAGCTTAGCTTGAAACTTTTAGAATAAGTTTTTACTTAAAAACCAATCTTTAGCTCCTCCCTTGTCAGTCCGCCTGTCTTCCTCCCCTTCTTCCCTGCCCAGCCACCCCCCTCCTTCCCCCGAAAAAAAATGAATCTTTAAATTTTATCAAATCTAATATTTACTGGCTCATATCTTAAATATAAATTTATATCAATATTACACTTTCACTAGGAAAACATTCAATGTAGAACTTGGTGGAATTACCATTTAAGTCATTTTATAAGTCATCACACAAACTAATAACACAGAAGTACTATTTGTATTTAGATGAGTGTTGAGATGAGACTACCCACATCTCAACAACTAGTAGCAATATTAGTTTGTTTGAGGATTTAGTAATGAAATGAAAAGTTACATGCAAAACTGGTATATATAGCCTGTGTTTAATTTTGTCATGTTTGTAAAAGTCCAAAGACAATACTTATTAACCTTGCTATTATTCTTTGTTTTTCAAAGTTTTAATTATAATTATCAATCATGCAAATACTCTTATAGCACTAATAAAAATGCTGTTTCATTAAGTCTTTGAATCCTTACTTATTTTTATTAGACAATATTTTGAGGAGGGCCTTTATTGGTTTAAACGATGTAAATATTTCAAGACTCATGGTACTTTTAGCCAATGAAATAGACTAACATTAATGTAAGATTTAGTTTTAAATTATGTATAATTTTTTATAAATTGTGATTTTGGCATATTTGCAGAGTCTATCTACATCTCAACAACGTAATTTTATAATATTTTCTTCACTCCTCAAATAAATCCTGTACCCAGTGGCAATTACTTCCCCTTTACTTCTCTCCCCAGCCCCCGGAAATGTGAATTTCTTTCTGTCTCTATGGATTTGTCTATTCTGGACATTTTATATAAATCGCCTTGATATCATTCTTAAACCTTATTTTCTTAACATTGGTTATTGTTTAAAGATTATTTCAATAGAATTCAAAGAAAAATATGGCACTAAATCAAATTAGTACCATTTTACCATTTTACAATTGCATATGTAGAAGAAAATGTATTCTATTTTCTATACAAAGAAAACTAGTAAATATAATTACTATAAAAATAAAATAACAAGCAGTAAAATACAATATTTCAAAAGGGGAAGGAACAATTTGAGTGTGCTTGCTTAATCTTATTTGAATCTCCCTGAAAGAACAGCTATCGTTTCTTTCCTTGGATAATCCTTCCTTGCTCACTATTGTAGCTCCTTATGTAAACTTCCAGCACTTTAATTCAGAACTACACATTTCATGTCAGTCTCTTTACTTAACCCAGCAGGAAGGAATTAACTTATACATTTCAATAATATGTAGTATTTTATTCCACTTTTCCCCAACTTAAGCTGCCTTCCCTAAATATTGCATAAGCCTGTGATAATTTGGTTTCATGGTTTTATTTAAATTATATACATCAGTACTACTGAAATTAATCTCAATACAGCCTTTTAAAATAATCAGAAGAGAAGCAGACTAGAAGTAATTTAAATTAAAACACATACCAAAATTATACGGCTTCCTAAAGAAAAACAGTATTCAGAAATAATTACAATTTAGGAAGGAAAAGAATCCTAATTTATATTCCATTTCAATATAGCTGTAGGTTTCCATGCTACATACAAGTAGAAAATACAAGAGGAAAGATAAAATGATTATACAGACTGTGTATTAAAAATATGTGTGTATATATATATGTATACACAAAATTGATTTATATAAACCGAATTTAGTGATAATAACTTCTTTTTATGTCTTATACAAAACAGTTATTTAATCTGTGAATGTAATGATAATAAATTCCTTTTTATGTCTTATGGAGGCACTTTATAGATATTATATTCCTGGAATAATATACACAACTGTGGCCCAGTTACTCTTTAATGATTAAAGGCCTTATGCTGTACTAAAACTAAATTGGCCAGGTCAAGGTAATTGACTTTTAGTCCTGACTCTGGTACAACTGGCCTAATGATGCAGCTTGATCTTTCCCAAACTTAGTTTCATTTCTGAAATATTAGGGCTGTAAAGCACTTCGGCATTTCTCAAACGTTTATACACTTTACATTTGAAAATGTAATTTGAAGACACTTGAAAATATTGGGCAGATAACTTCTAAGTTCCTTTTGACTTTATTTATTTATTGACCAGAAACAAAATGTGTTGGAAAGTATATACTTAGAACAATTTCTGATCACATATACCACTAATGAAATTTCAGTGTTTATTTATTGCTTCTAACATTTTCACATGGAAAAGCCACTATTATAAATTTTCCTTTTTGATCTGTGTCAAACATGACCAAAGATAAAAACTGTTTTAATTATATTTTAGATTTATACAGTGACTACATAATTTATTGTCCAAACCAAGGCTCTTTTTTTTCCCTTTCTTTCTTTCTTTGTATTATACTTTAATTTCTGGGATATATGTGCAAAACGTGCAAGTTTGTTACATAGATATACATGTGCCATGATAGTTTGCTTCATCCATCACCCCATCATCTACATTAGGTATTTCTTCTAATGCTATCCCTCCCCTATCCCCCCATCACCTGCTATCCCTCCCCTAGCACCTTCCCTTGACAGGCCCCAGTGTGTGATGTTCCCTTCCCTGTGTCCATGTGTTCTCATTGTTCAACACCCAGTTATGAGTGAGAACGTGTGCTGTTTGGTTTTCTGTTCTTCTGTCAGTTTGCTGAGAATGATGATTTCCAGCTTTATGCATGTGCCTGCAAAGGACATGAACTGGTTCTTTTTTAAGGCTGCGTAGTATTCCATGGTGTATATGTGTCATATTTTCTTTATCCAGTCTATCGTTGATGGGCATTTGAGTTGGTTCCAAGTCTGAATCAGCACACTGTCTTCCGCACTGGTTGAATGGCTTTAATCTCCCACCAACAGAGTAAAAGTGTTCCTATTTCTCTACATCCTCTCCAGTATCTGTTGTCTCCTGATTTTTTAATGATCACCATTCTAACTGGTGTAACATGGTATCTAAATGTGATTTTGATTCGCATTTCTCTAATGACAGTGATGATGAGCTTTTTTTCATGTTTGTTGACTACATAAATGTCTTCTTTTGAGAGGTTCTCCAGTTCCCAACAAGTTCCTCATCTCCATGTGAGGCTACCTCACCCTGGATTTCATTGTCCATGTCACTATCAGCATTTTGTTCAAAGCCTTTCAATAAGTCTCTAGGAAGTTCCAAACTTTCCCATATTTTCCTATATTCCTCTGAGTCCTTCAGATTGTTCTAACCTCTGCATGTTACCCAATTCCAAAGTAGCTTCCACATTTATGGAAATTTTTACAGCAATGCCCCACTCTACTGGCACCGATTAACTGTACTAGTCCCTTTACATGCTGCTGATAAAGACATACCTGAAACTGGGCAATTTAAAAAAGGAAGAGGATTAATGGATTTACAGTTCCACATGGCTGGGGAGGTCTCACAATCATGGTGGAAGGTGAAAAGCACATCTCACATGGCAACAGACAAGACAAGAGAGTTTGTGCAGGGAAACTCCTGTTTATAAAACCATCAAATGTCATGAGACTTATTCACTTTCAGAACAGCTAATGAAAGACCCACCTCCATGATTCAATTACCTCCCACCAGGTCTCTCCCACAACATGTGGGAACTGTGGGAGCAACGATTCAAGATGAGATTTTGGGGGGGACACAGCCAAACCATATCAATGCATTTTTGTGTCAAATGCTTGAGGGACAAAAAGAACTGAGGAATCTATTCTGTCTGTTCTTAACTATAATGCTTTTATCATAAATAAAGGGATCATTATGCATACAATATTCTCTAACTTGTACTAGAAATGATAATCCACTACTCCCTGGTAATGTGTTTAATAGCCCCTTAAGACTAAAATCATTTTTAAAATCACTTAGTGTCTATTGTTATATGGTCTTGTATAAGTCTTCAGTTAGAGAGGGAAAGAATATCACAGGCCCTGTTCTCAAGAACTCACAATTTCATGGGAAACCAAAGAAACAATCAAGTAACAAACATTGTGATATTTACAACAGTAAAGGTAGCACAGAAAAGAGAAAGAATAATTTTGCCTGTAGTAAATATTTATTGAGTTGCATATGAGCCTCAATCTAGATAAATATATTTCTATTATATAAGACCAACGAAGAATTGTGATCTAAAAATTTAAAAGCATTTTCATACATTGAGGGAAATACAAATAAATCAACATAAAGTCACAATAAGCTGTAACTGAGTTATCCATAGTAGAGAATATCTGAAATCCCCATGAACATAATGGTTTTATAAACTTCATTAGTAATCAGAGAACTTCAAATTAAAATAAAAAGAAAATATAATTCCACACTGAGTTGAACAACAAAACCACCAGTCATTCAAGGAAAGAGTTGACAACAGTAGTGTTGCACTAGTAGTTCTAACCTCAGCAGTAACAGAAAATCAAGGGGCTTCTTATAAACTCTTGATAGGATTAAAACTTAGTACATCAAATATGGGGAGCCAGTTAGCAGTACTACATACGTTTGAAATTCTGCATTGCCTACTCATTTATATGCACGTATGTGTAAAAACATAAATGTAAGATATATCTGTATTAGTCATTAATTGCTAACAATTTATGTATCCACTAATAAGAGAAGTAACAAATACACATATTGTAGTTTATACATTTATATATTTCTTTTTTTTTTTTTTTTTTTTTTTTGAGAGAGTCTCACTCCATCACCAGGCACCAGGCTGGAGCGCAGTGACATGACCTCGGCTCACTGCAAACTCCGCCTCCCAGGTTCAAGCAATTCTCCTGCCTCAGCCTCCTGAGTAGCTGGGACTACAGGCACACGCCACCACGCCCAGCTAATTTTTTTTGTATTTTTCGTAGAGATGGGGTTTCACCATGTTGACCAGAATGGTCTCGATTTCTTGACCTTGTGATCCGCCCACCTCAGCCTCCCAAAGTGCTGGGATTACAGGCATGAGCCACCACGCCTGACCTATATTTCTTTTATAAAATGGCATAGTATTCCACAGTCACACCAAAAAAGGGAATAAATAGCAAAATGATAGTGAAAATATACCTCCATTTATTTAAAGTATTAACATATAAAAATGATAGAATTCTATGTGGTTAGCATATACATGCTGTAAGTCATAAAGACATTCATGGGCATAACCATTGTACTAGTTTCTCAGGATTGCCATAACAAAGTATCACAAAATAGGTGGCCTAAAACAACAGAAAAGTATTCTCTCACATTACTGGATGCTAGAAGCCCCAAATCAACATATCATCAGAGCTATATTCCCTGTGAATGTTCTAGAGAAAATTCTTTCCTTGCCTCTTAGTTTCTGGTTATTGCTGGAAATACTTGACATTCCTTGGCTTGCATTGGCATGACTAATTTTTGTCTTTATTATTATTCAGTCATCTTTCCCTTGAGTGTCTGTATCTCTCTGTCTTTCTCTGTTCTTAAAGGTACACCAGCCATTGGATACCTAGTCCAGTATCTCGTAGTCTTGACTTGATTACAATTCAAATACCTTATTTCCACATAAGGTGATATTCCTAGGTAAAGGGAGTTTCAACATACGTTTTTGGAGAAGATAATTCAACTCAAAACAGCCATGTATGTCTAGAACTTCAAAATTCAATAATGTAGAAAAGAGAAGAAGGTGAAATCGGACACTGGCCATTACTAAGGCATAGTGTTAAGCTGAATGGATCCACGTACAGTTTTTCTTGTTTAAAGAGACCAAATAATTTATTATCCAAAGCAGCCTACTTAAAGTAGTGAAACAGGAGGCAATTAACAATTACTTCAAAACTAGAGGCTTAAATTGGGTTTGTGCCAGGCAGCTCAGGATATATGAACATAATAGTTTTTATATTTTTATGTTTATAATGTCTCAAAACAGGAAGATAATTTTACTTCAGATTAATTCACAGTAGTGTTCATGACATTTTCAAAAACAAGAAAAAAAATTTGGATAATGCTCTTCGACATATACTAATACATTTTTGTTGAACTATAAGCTGCTGAATTGCATAGCAAATCAAGGAATAAGAAGTATCTCAAAAATTGTATTGCCTTAGAAAATCCCAGAGCTTGGGTGTATAAGATATATTAATCTTCAATGCTAAGCAGGTAATACAATGTAGTGAAGATCTTTTAATACACGTGCCACTAACTCTTTAAGTAAAAGAAAAAATTAAAGTAAAAGATTTATTTGGACTGAGAGCAAAAGTGTCTATAATAGTTGACTGTTAGCCTTTAAACAAGTGCCTTGAAATGAAGTAGCTTATCTTTAAACCTGCTTATGTAGGAAAAATACATAAAGATAGGTGACATTGTCTTCCTGACTTATAGACCTAAGCTGATGTTTCATTATGTATTCAAATTTAACCTTCCTCTAACATTAATCATGACCATCTAGGCTAAAAGCAAACTCAATCTTTCCAAAAGTCTACTTTGACAATTACAGACAAAAGATTTCTTCCCTCCTTTGTGCTCCCAAACAGTACTTTGCTTCATACTTTATGCATTCTGTTCAATAAAATAGTTTCGCTTAATAATCTAATTCCATATTATTTTTTAAGTTAAATTAATTTAGAATAATAATTTATATATTTTGCATAATGAATAAGGTCATTACATATTTTTAAAATATTTTTAGAATACCTATTGTTGAGTCAATACAGTTCGAATACCACAGGTAGCACAAATGGAAACCTTGGGAGTCATCTTTCTTATCTTTAGTAGAATACTATCTTCATTCTTTAGACACAGGAAATAAGGACTTGCACATTATTTAAAAATTTAGTTATGTCTTGTTTAAAAAATGTCATAATGTTGACTCTGTTCCACTAAGGATATCCCTATTTTAATTATTATTCTGTCTTCTCACACGTTCCTTCCATTGGCTCTTGTATTAAGTAAAATCCCCCATTGAAGGTAAAAAAAAAAAATTAAAATAATCCCCAAAACTGTTATACCATTTGACAGTGGATGTATGAAAGGAGTTGAAAATTCAAGCCTTATATTCTTACAGATGTTTTAATTTCAGTATTATTTTTATTCAACCCATTATAGTGCCATCACCTACATCTTTTGATGTCATTCATGTCTTAGAAATACCTTGCTGAGTTGAGTGAGTAGGCAAGACAATGCTAGATATTTGCAATTAACCAGAACAGAGATAGGATCAGGGATAAGGCATAGATCTATGAGGGAGAGGACTTGACAGGATGTAAATTTACGGGATGTACACACTCTCAAAATGCATTTTTAATACATTTTCAAAAGGTCATACACTGACATTACTTTTAAGGCTAATGAAACCATATTAGATTAATAAAACTGTAAACAAGACTGTATAGAAGGTAATCAGAAACATGGCACATTTATTTTCACTTGTTTCCTTCATGATTTATGGGGGATGACCTGTAACCAGATTAGTTGCAACTGGATTTTTCCGGAACTCAGGTTCTTGGCCTCTCCAAGCCCCATAAATGGGGAAGGGGGCTTGGTGTGGCTGTGAGCGTTACAGCTTAAATAGAACTCCTGTGGACCCAAAGAGTGTGTGGTAGTGCAATTTATTAGGCAGAGCAAAAGGACAGCTTTCCTGCCGTGGAAGGGGACCCTGAGTGGGTGCATGCCACTGCAGGTTTGGACGGCTGGAGCTTACACCCCTGATTTATTCCCACCCCATTCTGGTTCTCATCCAATGACAGGGGTTCTTTCAACCTTTTTCTGGATTAACTGATCTTTGAATCCTTTACCGGATTGGTTGCTGTTTTAAACTCTGGGTCACTGAGTTTCTGACTCCAGGGACCAGAGGCGGGAAAAGTACCAGCCTTTGAACAAGGCCCTAGGAGCTAGAGGCAGAACAGTCCTGCACTGGAAACAAAGCCCTAGCTGGACAGAGGTGGGAAACAAAGCCCCTAGCCAGCCAGAAGCGCAAAATTTCTGTGTTTGAAACAAAGCCCCTAACCAACCCCGGAAGTTCCTCTAAAGCAGTCCCTCAGACCCATACCCTTAATCTAATCAGGTCATATTCAGAGTTTTCCATAATACTAAAACCTGGCTATACTATGGCAAATAGGTATAAGGAATCTTATTGACAGAGGAAAACAGATTCTTCATACATGGTCTGATTCTATTAAGAAAGCTGTTCTCTTTCATCTGAATAACACTGTGAAAGTAATTTACAAATGGTCCTATTTGAAATTGGAGAAATGTTTTCTTAATGATTTGTATCTGAAAGTGTTGTGATTTGCCTATTATATAGAAGGAAGCAATGACAGTCATCTATTTATTATACCCATTTACCTTCAAGCACAAGCCCAAATGCCTTTTCAGATTTGCAGAGCCGGCTTTTGACTATTTATGTCAGGAGCAAATAGAAAAGAAAAATGTTTCATTTTCTTCTCCTCTCCTCTAAGACTGCTCATTAGTAGTTTAACACTTTATGTATTCACACTTGGGCCTGTAAAGAGGTAGGCATTCCTGTTTTCAACTGAAAGCAATTACATAGATTTTTGTTTGATTTTGCTAAGTGCATTTTACTGCTAAAACCTTTTCCTATATTTACAACTTCAAAAGCTAGTCGACCTAAACTTCTAAGGAAAACTGTTTATATGTCTAACTGAGCAGCAAATGTAGAGGTGCATTACACTAATTATGTTGACAAGTGCATTTGCAATCAATAAATTAATTCAATTCTGGGTAACTAGCATAATAAGTATGGATTTGCATAAAATAAAAGCTCAAGGGGAAATATACGAAATATTAAGAATAGTCAGTATAACTAATTGGCAGTTATAATTTTTACTTTATTTTCAATAGTAATGCATATTTACCAGCATTATCTCAATTATGTTATTTTTATATAACCATAGCTCCAAATCTATGACAAATAACAAAATCAAATTCAAGAGATTTTCTATAAAATTTAAAATTAATGTGACTTAAATATTCCCTATATGTACAGTAAATCTTTTTTTATCTTCTCTTTTTTAAAGACTTGCAAACAACTGAAAATCGTCCAAATTATATAAAATAGTATTCAGTCAGTCTTTTTTTAGTACTGGGAAGTACCAGTGTTTAGAGTCTTTTAAACATTCCACCGACCACAACATTTTTTTATATTCAATAGAATTTTAAGATGAATCTAATAATGAAGTTTACTTATTTTTCTGAGCAGAAGTATTTTCTGCATTATTTATAAAATGATCTGTGTATGTTTATAGATCTACAGAGACTAAGGGTGCTTCAGAGATGAGCATTTTTAAGAAAGATATCCATCTTGATTCTTATCTTCTTCTGACCATAGAAACACACAAGAAGTTATAGCAAGTTTGATGTAATGAAAGACAGCACACTTTCTGGAATTCTCTGACTCATAATCTATAGTTTCTGTAGTTCTTTTCACCGACAAGACAATGGCAAAAACATTTGCACTCTAGCCAACCAAGTGAATACAACAATTCTTACATATCATTGTGAACAGACCCTAAGGTGATCTTCAATTTTCTACCTCCTGTTATCTACCCCTCTGTGTAATTTCATCCTCCTGGATGCAGGCAAGACCTGTCCCTTGCTTCTAATGAATCACTCAATTTGGTTATATTATATGGTAAAGAAAATGAGATGTCATTCCTATGGTTTTATTATCCTATATACAACTTTATCCCAGCATACTAGAGTGAAATTCTTCTTGTTGACTAAATTAAGTAAACAGCCATGTTAAGGAGTCCTCTGGAGCAAGGAAGCAGGGGTGACCCCTGGGAACTCTGAGCAGGGTCTAAAATGTGAAGGTTGCCTCCGGCCAAAAGCCCAGAAAACAGAGGCTCTCAGTCATGCAGCCTCCAATAAATGAATTCTGACAAAATTTGAATAAGCTTGAAAGCAAATTCTTTCCTCGTCAAGACTCCAGATGACATAGCTCAGCTGACACCTTGACTGTAGCCCTGTGAAACCCCAAACAAGGCACCCAATACAGCTGTGCCCAGATTCCTGAAATCCTGAATGGCCATGAGATAAACAATGTGTGTTATTTCAAGATATTAAGTCTGTGTTGTGATAATTATGTATGCACCAGTAGAAAGCCAACACACCTACAGATAGAATAATAACAACTATTATTACTGTTAGACTGCTGTGGTCTGAATCTTTGTATCTCCCTAAAATTCACATGTAGAAATCTAATCACAAATGTGCTAGTGTCACAGTCTATTCAGACTGCTATAACAGAATATCATAAACTGTGTGGATTATACAGATAATTTTTTTCTTACAGTTCAGCAGTCTAGAAAGTCCAAAATTAGGGTGCAATAATGATTGAATTTTGGTGAGAGCCTACTTCCTGGTTCAAAGATGGTTGACTTCTTGCTGTGTCCTCACAGGTGAAAGGGAGCAAGAAAACTCTCTGGGATCTCTTTTATAAGGACACCAATTCCATTTATGAAGACCCTAGCCTCATGACCTACTCACCTCCTACCAAAAGCTCAAACGCTTAATACTATTCCATTGGGGATTAGGTTTCAACATAAAAATTTGGGGTGGAGACAGCATTCAGACCCTAATAGATGGGTTATTGCAATGACATTGGGAAGTGGATCTTTAATTAGGTCACGAGTCAGAACCAGCATTAATGGAATTATTATCCTTTTAAAAGGGATAGCAGAGAGTTTCCTTGTTCCTCCCAACATCTGAGGACACAGGGAGAAAATTCTGTCTAAAACCAGAAGGCAGTCCCTCACCAGACACAGAATGTGCCATTAACTTGATCTTGGACTTATCAGCCTCTAGTACTATATGGAATAAATTTATATTATTTAAAAGCCACCCAGGGATTGCATTAAAAAATGTGTTACATATACACTATGGAATATTTTGCATAAAAAGAACAAAATCTTGTCCTTTGCAGCAACATGGACGCTGCTGAAGGCCATTATCCTAAGAAAACTAATGCAGAACAGAAAACCAAAAACCACATGTTCTCATTTGTGAGTGGGAGCTAACCATTTGATACACGTGGAAATAAAAGTAGGAACAACATATACCAGGAAGTAGAAGAGTGGGAAGAGCAGGAAAGTATTAAAAATATACTTATTGGGAACTATGCTCATTATCAGGGGAACAGATTATACTCCAGACCTCAACATCATGCAATATATCTGTCTGACAAATCTGCATATGTGCTCCCTGAATCTAAAATAAAACTTAACAAATTACAATAGAAAAAATAAAAGCCACCAAGTTTATGGTATTTTGTTATATCATCCCAGAAAAAATAAGACATATTTTTGTTATCTCTCCAAATTAAAGTCTAATGCACCAAACATATCAAATAGAAAGATCATTTGTACAAATGTAATGGTTTTCTTATCTTTTTTGATAATCAGTGTCACAAAAATGAGTTTGATAAAAATGCTGATTTGTTTTAGCCATCTCAGATGCATACTTGACCAAGCCACAAAAAACACCAGGTCATGAAGTCATCTTTCTACAATGTCCTGAGTTCAGATAAGTCTGTCTTGTGGAAAAGTAAAATGGTGGAGTAGAGAAGTCAACATATGTGGAGTAAATTTACGAAGAAGTATCAGGAATACGAATGGAAGCTTCTTCTAACTACAGCATCGGCTTCTTTTAACTACAACTCTCATCTTCAATGCAACTCCAACTCCAATGCAACACAGATCTGTTAAATTGGAAAATTTTTCTATTTGAAAAATGCTCTGGAACTTCAAACTTACAGAGAGAGAGTTCATTCTCTAATAATAAATAGATCCAGGTTAGTAAGAATTAATTCATTTTTTTTACACACCAAAAACTATTTTGAACTCCCAATAATTTTAAAAAACTACATAAAAAGATTTACATTTTTGAAACAGAAGACTATATTGATTTTGTTATGACATATTGAGATGCTCAAAGATATATTTTATAGAAACTAGTCTAGTGAAGATCAATAAATTTTGAATGTATTCATCTCAGAAATAGATTGTGAACTAAACATGGATTGCCTATCATGTTTTATTTCAAACTAGGTTATTTGATGAGGAGGTGTCTACTAAATCTTTCAGCTTCTGTACATACCACAGATATGTTAAAATAATAATTTATGATAAAAAATGTCATAAAAAACAAGTGGCCTTTGACAAATATTGCATTTAATGGTTTACAATATAGCTGATGTCTGTTAATCAGGCAATGGAATGTACTCAACAGTTTCCTTGTAAACTTTGCACTGCAATTTTTTTATGGAAGGCAAAACAAATGAAAAGTGTAAAACTGAGGCTACCCGTTTTTCCCCATTGAGGGAATTTCTGCCGTATGTTCCATGTTCAGTACACACAAACAGATTGGTTAATGTTATGTCTGTGTCACTATTCTGCTCACAGAGCCATATCAAAGCAAATTCATACACAGGGCCTCTTATTCAGGCATTAGAGTTTAATACGTTTATCTAATGTTTTCTAAAAGGCTTCCATTGTTGGCCAAATTCTATTCTTTATATACATATATATATATTTTTTTTTTAATTTGCCAAGTAAATGAATACATTTTGCCAAGCAAATTAATACTTACTTAAATAAAAATGTATGTGAGGCTGGATAGAGTGGCTCACACCTATAAATTCAGTACTTTGTGAGGCCAAGGCAGGCAGATCACTTGAGGTCAGCAGTTTGAGAGCATCCTGGCCAACATAGTGAAAACTGGTCTCTACTAAAAATGCAAAAATTAACCAGGGATAGTGGTATATGCCTATGATTACAGCTACTCAGGAAGCTGAGGCAGGAGAATTGTTTGAATCCAGGAGGCAGAGGTTGCAGTGAGCTGAGATCATACCACTGAACTCCAGCCTGACCAACAGAGTGAGACTCTATCTCAAAAAATAAATACACAAATAAATAAAATATATGGGAAACACTCCCTTGAAATACTCAGATTCCTAAAAAATTGTAATGATAGATTGAATAAAGATATTATTCAAATAAAACACTAATAAAAGTCCTCCATTTTGTTATTTAACTGTAAAGAAAAATTTTGACAAGCCTTAACACAAGAAAACCACAATTTAGGCCAGCTGTGGTGGCTCACTTCTGTAATCTCAACAATTTGGGAAGCCAAGGCAGAGGATCGTTTGAGGTCAGAAGTTCAAGACCAGCCTAGGCAGCATAGTGAGGTCTCTTTTGCACTAAAAATTTGAAATCCTTAACAAAACATTAGCTAGCTAACCATATCCAATAACATATCAAAAAGAAAATTCACCATGCTCAAGTGGGTTTCATACCAGAGATGCAGGGATGGTTTAACATATATAAGTCAATAAATAAGAGACACCACATAAACAGAATTAAAAACAAAAATCACATTATCATCTCAATAGTTGCAGAAAAAGCATGGGACAAAATCCAGCATCTCTTTATGATTAAAACCCTAAGCAAAATCAGCATACAAGGGACACACCTTAATTAATAAGTCATCTATGACAAACCCACAGCCAACATAATACCAAATGGGGAAAAGTTGAAAGCATTCCCTCTGAGAATGACAATAAGAGAAGGATGCCCATTCCCACCACTCTGCTTCGACATAGTACTGGAAGTAATAGCCAGAGCAATCACACAAGAGAAAAAAATAAAGGGCATCCAAATCAGTAAAGAGGAAGTCAAACTGTCCTGTTTGCTGACAATATGATCATTTACCTTGAAAACCCTAAGGACTACTCCAGAAAGCACCTAGAACTGATAAAAAGAATTCAGCACAGTTTACGGATACAAGATTATGTACACAAATCAGTAGCTCTTCTATACACCCCAATGAAAACAGTGTGGAGATTCCTTAAAGAACTAAAAGTAAAACTATTTGATCCAGCAATCCCACTACTGAGTAGATACCCAGGGGAAAAGAAGTCATTATTTGAAAAAAGATACTTGCACATACATGTTTATAGCAGCACAATTCACAATTGCAAAATCGTTGAAACAACCTAAATACCTATCAATCAATGAGTGGATAAAAAAACAAACATTGTATGTTCTCACTGATATATGAGAGCTAAGCTATGAGGACTTAAAGGCATAAGAAGGATACAGTGGACTTTGAGGACTTGAAGAGAAGAATTGGAGGGGGCAAGGGATAAAAGACAACATATATGGTGCAGGGTATAATGCGCAGGTGATGGGTGCACCATGATCTCACAAATCACCACTAAATAACTTACTCATGTAACCTAATACCACCTGTAGCCGAATCACTTAAGGAAAAATTACATATATATATATATATCTCTAAATAAAATAAATCAAAAATTAGCAAGACATCATGGCATTTAACTGTAGGCCCTGCTACTCAAGATGCTGAGGCAAGAGGACAACTTGAGTCCAGTAGGTCAAGACTGCAATGAGCTATGATTATGCCACTCCATTCTAGCCTGGGTGACAGAGTGTGACTCTGTCTCTAAAAAAGAGGCAGCAGAGGGAGGGAGGGATACAAGAGAAAGGAGTGGGAGATGAAAACAGCAATTTAAACCAGAAATTTTAGTTGTCTATAAGTTTATTTTGGATTATCACTGTAAAGCAAATAAATAGTTTAGTTATTCTAATCTGCATTAAGGTTTGCTGTGCTTTTAATATGTCCACTTCAAAATTCAGATGTTGAAGCTTAATGGTCAAAGAGTTGGGGCCTTTATGAGGTGATTAGGTCATGAGGGGTCGTCCCTCGTAAATGGAACTTAAAAACTTCAGGCAGCATCAATGTTGGGCTTGCTTACCTTATCCTACTGCAATGAGAGAACACAGTGCTCCTCCCCTCCAGATGAGATGTCATCTTGAAATCAGAGAGCAGTCTTCATCAGACAACTGAAGGTCCTGGCCTCTTGACCTTGCACTTCTCAGTTTCCAAAACTGTGAGAAATAAATTTCTTTTTTTTTAATAAATTGCTCAGTCTACAGTATTTGGTTATTGCAGTACAAGTAGAGTAAGACAAAAATGGAGCCTCACATAAATTTGCAGTAAATTAGAGTAAAATTCCACAAGAATTCAAATTGTAATAACAAGTCATTATGACACTAGTCCAGTTCTCAAACGATCAGGCCAATGCTGTTATCTTGGAGAAATACTGAGAGAAACAGAGAATGAGAAAATAATATCAGAATTTTTTTTTATATGAAACTCATCTTGACTAATCATAAGGCAATAGATTGCTCTCAGAGTCCTAAGAGGTACAATTTTAAGTGAGAAGACTATTGATTTTGTTGTTTCAGTGCAATCTCTCTGGAAACTTACAACTGGCTCCAAATAACTGTAAGTTTCCTGAGTCATTCCCTGTTAGTGTCCTGGAAGCTTTACCTAGTCACAGTAATCAAAATCATTTGGATCTCCCAGTGGGACTTCTGGAACACTTGGACTGCCTGAGTTCTCTCTAGTTATGTTTTTATTCTCAATAAGTCACGAACAATAATTTTAAGAAATCATGTTTTTGGATCTCACTTATTTATATGGGGCCTGATACATTAAGAAGAAAGGCAAGAGGTGAGACACTATTTAGAACAGTTACCTAGGTTATCTTTGATTCTAAGAGATACAGCATAAAATTACATAGATATAGAATTTGCTTTAAAAATAACCATTCCAATATTGAAATTATGTTGAAATATGCCTGGATGTAATGACTTCTGTGCACTGTTATTTAAATCGACAGCTGAGAGACTGATTGACTGCTTTCTCAAATATTGTATATAAAAGTCTAATACTTTATAGATATGGATTCCTTCCACAAGATATCTCATTCTTGATTTTCTATGTTTCTTTTTTACGATACAAAAATCTTTACAATGATAAACTAGGTAGAAATTGTGAGATTATTTTTGAAAATTTATTTTTATTGTATATACTTATAAGCTTGATGTTATTTATATATGTATACTAAAATGATTCCTACAGTCAATTCTAGTGAAGCAAATTAATACATAATTCTCTATCTTTTTGTAATAAGAACACCTAAAATATACTCTTATTAGCAAGTTTTCCATACATAATAAATATTATTAACCATAGTTTTTCTGCCAGACAATCTCGACTCTTTCATCCTACTTAACTGTAAATCTGTGCTCTTTGACCTACATTTCCATTTTTTCTCGCTCTCCCTAAGCCTGATAACTGACATTCTATACTCCTTTTTCATGTATTTGACTTTTTACAGGTTTCACAAATGAATGAGAAAATAAATTAGTTGTACTTCTCTGTCTGACCTGTTTTATTTAGCATATATAAAGTCCTCTGGGTTCATCCATGTTGTAGCAAATGACAGGATTTTTTTGTAAACAGAATAGTATATATATATATTTTTTTCACAATTTCTTCTTCTATTCATCTATTGATGGGCACTTAGGTTGATTCCATATTTGATGATTACAGATAATACTCCAATGAACATACAAGTGCAGGCATCTCTGAGGTGCTGATTTCATTTCCCTTGGGTATATACCCAGTAGAGAGATTACTAGATTGTATGGTAGTCCTATTTTTAATTTTTTGGAAGAGTTTCTATACTCTTTTCCATAATGCCTGCACCAATTTATACTCCCATCAAAAGTGTACAACATTTGCCTTTTCTCCACACTCTAGCAGAAAATTGTTATTTTTTTAACAGGTCTAAATTAATATTATATCTCATTGTGATTTGGATTTCCCTGATGATTAGTGATATTATCACTAATCATTAGTGAACACCCTTTTGTGTATCTGTTGGTCATTTTTCTGTTTTATTTGGTAATAGATATATTCAGATCCTTTGCTCATTTTTTAATAGAACTATTTGGTTTTTTTTGTGTGTGTTTTTGTTTTTACGATTGAGCTGTGTAAATTTCTTAAGTACTTTAGATATTAATTTCTTATCCACTACATGGCTAAAAAATATTATCTTCTAATTAGCTAGACATGGTGGCACCCACCTGTAGTCCCAGCTACTCAGGAGGCTGAGGCAGGAGAATCGCTTGAACCTGGGAGGCAGGGATTGCAGTGAGCCGAGATCGTGCCATTGCACTTCAGCCTGGGCAACAAGAGTGAAACTCCGGCTCAAAAAAAAAAAAAAAAAAAAAAAAAAAAATCTTCTAATCTGTAGACCCCTCTTTTATTTGAAAAGTAGAATTCTCACTTCTTAGACTCAGTAGAAAGAAAAGTGCTTGGGGATTTGAGTCAAACATACTTGATTTAAAACCCTAATTTAGTCATGTTCAAGTTAAGGAATTGTAGGCAAGCTACTTAAACTCTTGGGAATTCAGTTCCTTCATGTATAAAATAGGGACAAAACAAAATTACAGAGTTATTGCTGGGATTGCAGGCAACGTAATTATAAAACAACAATTGCTAGGCTGTGAACCTAAATAATAGAGATTGTGGCGAATAACAAAAAATACACAATGCTAAAATCTGAAAATCATGTGACTATTTCACATAATATGTGCAATAAGACCCAACATAACCATTTTGAATACATAAACATTATAGACTCTGAAAATTCTATTTATAAAACTGTCATATGTTTATTTACTCTTTGGAGTTTTACATTACAGTATGTACATATATTGTAGCCCTTTATATTTCAGATTTATCTCCATGTCTCCAATCACATGTGAACTCTTGTGTTGGAAATATTTCCTAGGCACCTTACTACCTGTCTCACCATGGCTTACTCTACTTCACTTAAGGTTATAGACCATTAAAAAATACTATTTGTGGCCGAGGCGGGCGGATCACGAGGTCAAGAGATCGGGACCATCCCGGCCAACATGGTGTGAAACCCCGTCTCTACTAAAAATACAAAAAAATTAGCTGGGCATGGTGGCGCGCGCCTGTAGTCCCAGCTACTCGGGAGGCTGAGGCAGGAGAGTTGCTTGAACCCGGGTGGCGGAGGTTGCAGTGAGCCGAGGTCGCGCCACTGCACTCCAGCCTGGCGCCTGGTGACGGAATGAGACTGTCTCAAAAAAAAAAAAAAAAAAAAAAAAATACTATTTGTGTTGATTTACAGTGGGGATAGCTTGTGCTTTTATCCTTAATGATATACACATATCATAGAATAAACAAAAAAGTGTCCTTATATTTTATAATTAATGGGATATTCATTGTAGTTGTGTACCATCTATTTTATGTTTTTGCATTAATCAAATATCACTTGTTGAAAATCTAACAAGCACATATTTTTCCTCCATCTGTTTTTAAAAAGAAAAATAGAGTAAATAGGAATAACATTAGCAGGAAAAATTAGTTTCCACATGAATTAGTATTTTAATCTCAGCAGAGAGTATATGAAAAAAAGAATGTTCAATGTTGATCAGTTACATTTCTGTTAATATTATTTTTTATGGCACTACAACCCAATTTGTGGCCATTATGGAATGAAGATAAGATGCTAGATGGGCTGTTTTAAACCAACACCTTACATAAATTAATGTAACTGTATTTTTCAGAGATTTTGTCCATGGCACAGTTAGATAATGACGATACAAATATAAATAAGCAATAATTGCTGAGCTCAAGAACAGATTGCCATAGACATTAATGTAAACAGATACTGGTCATCTAATGAAATAAAGGTTGCTATAAAGGCGTATATATAATTACAAAATGCTATAAGAACACAACCAGTGGAACAATTAATCTACTTTATCAAGGGGATTCAATAGTAAGAAAGATAAATAATCCTTTAGGATAAAGAACTGATGTAGAATAGAAAAGTACATGAAAGTACAGTTATAATAAGAATTTAATTTTATTCTATCCAGAGATATTCCAAAAGAAATGTGAGAAACACTGTACATTTCCACTTACCAATTTTGAACTGACGTTCTGGGCCTAGGTGCATTATCAGGACCTAAGCAAAACAAATAATTTTGCCAAATTCCTAAGGGAATAGATCCTAAGAATCAGTTAGTCAGAAATAGATTTTGTGAACTAGCCTCAGCAGATCACAAAAATGACAGTAATGTTGAAAAATGACAATGTATAGATAACCCTTTCTGAGTCTGTAAACTTGTTCTTTTTATATATTTCTACCTTGATCCATGCTCAATTAATAAAATTAAATTATTTAAAAAAAAACTATAAATTTTTTATAGGCAGTCACTCTTTCTTAAATGTTTTCTGTTATATTAATTTGAATAATTTGCTTATCTTCGCCTCCATTTTTTTTTGAGAGTTTTACTTTGACAGAGTCCTAGAGATCTAGGAATACTTTAAGATATGAACAATTCAAAAAAAGAATAACAGAAATATTAGAAAACAGAGTTTATAATTATAATAATAAAATAAATACTTGGAGTATATTGAAAAATGAAAAATTTAAATTGTAATACAAATTATTGGAGAATTTATTTTTTTACATGCATTTTTATTGCTTAGTAATTTTTACTTCAGTGGTTAAAATATGCAAACAAAAATAAATGGTTAAGACAGAAAATTAGCATAATATCAACAACTAAAATATTACAATTTTCTCGTAATTAGATCTCCTGGAACTCACCTGTTTCTCCTCTTCATGCTATTTGTGTTCACCAAATTTCATATAATTCTTATGTCTCTTATACATAGTTAATTCAGGGTGTAGAGTCATCATTTTGGGTGTATGTCAATAAGTAGTAACTCCGTTATTTTCCCAATTATGTGTTGAAATCATTGATAATTTACTCAAAAGAGCAGTCGGATGATCAAAATATATTTACTGTTGTTTCAATAATTGAAAAGAATGTACCTTACATCTTTTTAGGTGAGTTTTCTGAGAATGACTAGAATAGAAAAGAATCACTTCTCCCATCCCACACACCATCCTGAGGACCAGACAGCCTGCAGAGGAAACCTCAGATCCTCTCCTTAATATGAGAGCCATTGAAAACTGAAAAGATGGAACTGGAGAACACCTGCAGTTTGATTCTCAAACAGAAAAATGGGGAGGATGGGATTGTTTTTCATGTGTAATTTCTCCTTCCACATCAATGAATGAGAATAGATCATCCTTCCTCTGATGGGAGGAATGAGTCAACAGGAGGACTGAGATCAAAGAAGATTTAATACTAGAATTCTGTCTATGTGAAAACAAAAAATAGGGTTAGGAAGAAATGGTGTCCTGCCCAATAAGAATTGATAGTGGACTATAGAACTAGAGTTTGAGTAGGAAAACCCCCATTTCTCCAGTGAAAATTGTCTTTGTGAGTTGATCAGCCTCATTAACTGGTGTGATTTGCAGTGTAGTAATGAGGAAGGAATATGAAGTAATATCACACCAGCAAATCAACTGGTGTGATTTGATATATAGTAATGAAGAAGGCATATCATTTCATCCTGAGACACTCAAATGGGTGTTTCCTTCCTCCTCCCTTCATTGTGGAAACTCAGAGAATAAATCCCTGTTGTGTTGGGGAAGAGGTGATCTCATTGCTGAATTCAGATGTTTTAGTAAATTTAGTTAATTTATTTTTTAAGAGGTGAGGCCTTAATTGTTGCCCAGGCTGGGCTTGAACCCTTGGACTGAAGTAATCCTCTCACCTCAGTCTCCAGAGAATCTGGGACTACAGTTGTTTTCTACTGTCACATAAAAGATTACCATAGACTTAATAACCTGAGACCCATTTAGTATCCCTCCATTCTGTAGCTCAGAAATCTGAGCAAGCTCAATGGGTTCTCTGCTTAGGGTCTTGCAGGGTAGATCAAGGTGTCAGCTAGGGGGAACTATTATCTGGAGACTGAGGAATCTACATGTAGTTTATTCTGGTTGTTGGGCAAATTCAGTACCTTGAACTTGTGAACCTGAGGTTCCTTGTTACTTGCTGGCTGGCAGCTGAGGCTGTTCAGCTCTAAAGCCTCCATGCCTCATTTGCATATGACCTCTTCCATCATCGGAGATAGATAATGCTTCAAATCTCTGATTTCCTTTTCTACTGTCAGCAAGTGAAAACCCTCTGCTTTTAAGAATCTAGTGTGATCACATTAGGTCCCTAGTTTAAGAGGAACTGATTAGTAATCTTAATTACATCTGCAAGATTCTTTTGCTGTGAAACACAGCACATTAGAGGACATGATATCTTACTGTTTTCAAAGTCCCCTGAATTAGGGTGGAAAATCTTTGGGACCTGTATATTTTTAGAATCTTGCCTACCAGAAAAATATTTTAATCACTTCTGTGTTCTGTCCTACCCATTTCCCCTGCCTGCATGTTAATTTCTGCCTTCAGTGGAACTTGTCTACTTCTGGTTTCTGAAATACCAACTTGCTCTTCATTAGCAGCCTCATCTGCAGACAAGTGTTCTCTTTCTCGGCTCTGCTGCATCAGTTACCATGCTCTCACTTGCTTTCACTCGAGAACATTAAGGACATCTCCCCGTTTGTTGCCTGATTGTCTATTCTCTGTTCTTTTATCTATTCCTGTAGTGTACTTTATTTGTTTTTTTAAATGTATCAGAGATAATGTGTCATTCAATTCACCATGTTTCAACAGATGTCCAGATTATTTCCTCCAGGTTGTACTGTGTGGTGATTAGGCAGAACTAATAAGCAGTTAACGCAAATGACGATGTAGTGTACATAATGCCAGATAAATCTGGTCTTTTTGGAGTCAGCTTCTGCAAGTGTTGCTTTCAAAGAAATGCAAGTCTGCTGAGAGTCTGGAGAAATTTTATATGTAGAGAGAGATGAGGGAGAAAGGAAGGGAGAGTAAAAAAAGAAATAAAGAATGGAAAGAAACAAGGAACACTAGATGTCTCATTGACATACCACATTTACATTCCTGTAGACAATCTTACTCCTAACTTTGCGTCTTACATGTAAGATTATCTGAAATCAGAAAATCCTGGACATTGAATAAACCCAAACATTAGGTTCTATTTAGGGTATTGGGTGAGACATTCTCAGGATGAGCTAAATTTAACAGTTTTTTTAAAAAATTTAATTCTGGAACAAGTTATAGACTATAACACTTACCTTACCTTTCTGTAAAATTAATTAATTTATATAAAACACATTTACTGAGGTCTTGAAATGCCAGAATACTATTTTATTATAGGTGCTAGAGATTTTTAAATAATTATGGTAATGATAACACTAATAACAGAAAAGCAATCATTAAGGAAACCTTCGCTAGGTATCAATCATGGTGCTAACCATTTCATGTGCATTATGAAAGGGCTTGAAGTTTCATATTTTGTCCCTAATTGATGAAACTGAGGTTTAATAAATTCAGCAATTTGTTAGAGCAGCAATCTATGTTCATAAATTAAATCTATGTTCGTGATTTAAAAAAAATGATTTAAGTAGGCTGAATCATGTTAAGCCAAGACGACTTAGACTTCAACTTAAGTATGTAACGGGGGAAAGCCCAGAAACTTAGAGATCAAGACACAAATTAATATAACTTCTCAATTGTTTTCATAATGATATGATTTACCTGAATTGCATTACTTTCCAAGGTAAGTGCTAACATTTTTGAGGAATTAACATGTGTTCATAATGAATAATTAAAATAAGTATGGTAGATTTGAGGAATATAAAGGCTTTTAGCCAAGAAAAGGGCTGGAAGGCTACATTAGGAACCATTGGGTAATAAGGAAGCACCAGGAAGTCACTGGGGTGCCAGAGGCATAAAAGGTTGGGACAAGGGCAAATACATAATGTTGGGCTCCAACAAAGACAAATCTCTTGTAGTATATACTCTCCTTATTCTCTCAATTATCCATTCCCCCATTCTTTCTTGCTAACAGAACCATATATTTGAAAATTATATTATCAGTTTCAGGGAAAATTATGAATTTTTAAACCAAATAATGTCTTTGCCTCTCTAGTGACTGATTTTGCAATAAGTATATTAGCAAAATTTCAATCTGATAAGAAACCAGGTTTAGTGGTGGAGAAACCTCTGGGGAGAGGTCTCTTTCCTCTAAAAGAGACACATTCAGAATGAATTCTTCTGTACCTAGGATTATATTGAATGCTTAAGGATATCAGCCTAACATGAAAGTGAAGATCCATAGAATAACAAAATAATAATTTTCATCCTTAAGGCTATCAACTGATACAACCACCTTTAATAGTTATCGTTCTTCTCAACTGATTGCATTGTGAAACACGTTTTCTCTTAGTGTAAGTTAGTTTGTAATAGCATTAGCTGAACTTGTAGCTAAACCATGATACATGTTACATATCTTGTAATGATATTTGTGGTTTTCTAACTAGGCTGTGTGTAACTCACAACCTTAAAGTACCAAGATGAACTGTATTTCAAACTGTTGTGCTATAACTGACCTGATTTCTCCACATTTACTGTAACATAAACCAAGAAACAAACCTGGAATGAGTGAGAAGATGAGCTAGCTTGAGTAAGCTAACTTGGAATTTATGCTTGGAATTTAGGTAGATCTGGAATTAGCTGTTTACAGCACAAGGATGTGCATAAGGGATTTATGAACTGCATTTTACTGATTAATAGAAGTTGTCCTTAAGGTTTCAGGAATTTGTTCCTTTTCAAATTGGTTTAAAGCAAATCAAAGAACTGAGGACTTACCCCCATAATTACTTATCAATAGAAAGGAAAGGAGAAAATGAAAAAACATTTAAATTATTCTCTCTTAGTCCCCATACCCTTTGATCTCTATTTTATTGATGTGTTCCATGTTTTCTTTGACTGAGAAGGAGCTTAGATGTTCTACTTTCATATAATCAAAATAAAATATGAGAGGAATCAAAACTCTCTAGTTTAAAACTGGTATGTTTTATTCCCTTGATTCCATTAAGCCAAGCTTAATCTAATGTTATTTCAACAGATAAATAACTACGAATTTTCAATTAGATTATGCATTCATTCATACAACAAATATTTATTAAATATCTCTTTCTAGTTCATGTATCTTCGTAAGTGGTTTAAAAAAAAAGTTAAAAGACAGAGAGAGAGAGAGAGAGAGAGGGAACTGTCCCTAATCTCCTCAAATTTATATTTTAGAGGCGACCTTATTTTTTTAAAAAGTTAATATTTTTAAGGAAGTATTTATGCAGAAAAGTAAAGCAGATAAATGTCACAGCCAAAGCCAGCTATACGAGTTGTATCTGGTATTGGAGAATGACATTTTATAAATGATAATGGGAGGCGACCTCACTATAAAGACAATATTTGAGCAGACATCTGAAAGAGGGAAACATGCAAGTCATATAATTCTCTGTTTAAGGCATACTACAAGCAGAGAGAAAAGAAAATGCAAAAATATGGTAACTCATATGGGAACTTGTTTGAAACTTTTCAGAGACCACTGTGGCTGGAGAAGAGTGACATGTCAAGAGAGAGGATGAAATTAGAGAAGTATTAAAGGACCAGGTATTGTGGGGCATTGTAGGCAATTAACTTCAAAGATGTTTGTTTTTATTCAGAGTGAGATGAGAAGTCTATAGAAAGTCTTACAAAGAGTGTGACATATTTCCAAATGAAGTTTTGTATGTGATTTTAGTCAAGATCATTCTTTTTTGCAAGGAACTGCCATATGCATTATAAGATGTTTAACAGCATCTCTGGCGTGTTCCCACTAGCTTTTCCCTAATTTTGAAAATGAAAGATACTTCCAAACATTACCAAGTATCGCCCATTAAGGGATAAAATATCCTCTATTTAATAACCAATGTTTTAACCAGATTACATTTTTAGAAATTCTCTAATGATCTGAGAAACATGAAGAGAATTTGGTAAAGGCTTTTGCTAATAATCAAAAAACATTCTATGGGTATCATCATAGTAGCGAATATAGTGAGGCATGGGTCGATTCTGGGTAGACTTTAAAGTTACAGCCTACAGTATATGTTAATTTGGGATAAAAGAAAAAGAAAGGAACAATGATTATTACCCATTTTTTTCTCAGTACCTGTAAAATTGGAGTTCTTGTTTACTAAGGTAGGGAAGGAGCAACCAAAGTTTGGGTTACATTGACACGATATAAATTAGGACATATGTTCTGGACCTGATAAGCTTTGTATATTTGTTGGAACTCCAAGTAGTGATTTCCAATAGGGATTTGGGAAAATGAATGTAGAGTTGAGGAAGCATATCTTGATTTCGGTTATACACTTGGGAGCCATCACTATAGACACTAAACCTTGTAACTGGGTGAGATGAATCATGCAATGAGTATGCCTAATACTAAACGTAGTCAAATATTAGGAAGTTAGGGAGACACTGAGAAAGCAAAGAAGACTGAAAAGAAGTTAGGAAGGCAAGAGTGAACTGATTGCAAGTGATGTTAGGAAGCATGTGATGAAGCCATCAAAACGTAGTTTCTAGGAGAAGAAAGAAGAGGCAGAAACTTTTTTAAAGAACACGTGACCTTGGTTGCTCTTTTGGTGGGTTAGTGTGATGCTCATCTATTACGGTGTACTCCAAACAGACTAAAAAGTAAGGAAATAACACATAATTTATGAATAATTCATTTAAAAAGTTCTGTCATAAAAGGGAAGAGATGGGGCAATTGTGGAGAGAAGAAGAATAAAGAAAATCATTTGTGTGTTTGTGCGTGATTTTTGTTTGTTTGTTTTTTCAAAACTAAGCGGGATTGGAATAGGCTTGTATGCTGAAGGGAATGATTCATTTGAAGGAAGAAATCAGAGCAGACTGAAGAAGAGCAATTGCTGAAGCAATATATGTGAGTAAGCTGGAAAGGAAGAAATCTAATGCAGTGGAGAAGGGTTGGCTTCTGCTGAAGAGTTCTTCTGTGATAAGGGGAGAGAGCATGTTCTTAGCAGTAAAGGTAAGTTGATGTGGAGATTGGAGCACAATAAAGCTCTCTTTTGGTTACTTCCCTTTTCTTGAGAGTGAGAGTAAGGCCTTCAGCTGAGAGACATGTTAGAAAAAGAGCTCATTGAAGTTTAAGGTGAAAATGATGTGAAATAGTCATTTAAAGACTAGGAAATTATTCTAAAAATAGAGAATAGGCTTCTTGGGACCAATCAGGGCTAAGTTTGTGGGGTGGATATGACCCTATGAATGTGTGTAAATATATTCTTTAATATAAAATGTTTATCAAGTATTTTTACATTTAATCTATATGTTACTTGGATTTTTAACTAATCTCCCGACACATTCATCTATACCTTTTTATAAATGTTTAGATGGTTCTCAAATATAGCTCAGTTAGAACATTTATTGTATTAATCCTAAGCCTAAATATACTTTAACTTGAAAGGATAAGAACATCACTTGACATAATTAATGAGATCAGAAAATCTAGATGCAAAATAATCACTACTTTGAAAGTAATATGGCTTATAGAAGAAAGGATTATAAAACATGGTGAAATTTAGTCATAAATTAGACAAGCCTCTATTAGTCTCCTACAACACTGTGTCCTAAAAGTGTAAGCAAGTCATTCAAGAACATAAAATAGGTTATTTATGGCATCGTAAGAGCTCTAACTAGATTTTTTTAAAGGCATGAATAACATATTTGGGATTAAGTTAATTAAAGGAGGAGAAAAGTTGGCTTCCACTGAGGAGTTCTTCTGTGATAAGGAGGAAAGAGGACTCAGCATGTGGGTTTTTATAACAAGAGCTTCATCAGGTAGGTAACATTTGTTCTGGAACTTAAAGAATGAATAGAGTAAGAGTGAAGAGTATTTCAAACACAGACATAAGAGGCTGGAAAGACATTTTGGGGAGGGTGTGAGGGAAGAACAATCGATTCTGGTTAAAACCACTTCCAAGGGAGAGTAAATAAACAGACACACAGATACTATCGAGGTTTATTGAAGACATTTCTGAGGCATTTGGAAGTTACCTTTAGACTAGGAACAGCTGACTTTGTTCAAGGTAACCTGACCAGGAAGAATTACAAAAGTTTTCTACTTTAGAAAGTTAATTGCATGGAGAATGGACTGACACGTGGATGGTTGGGTACAAGAAGGTCAGTTAGCTGATTCATGCAGTCAGATAGTTCCTGAGGAGTGGCTGACTCAGTGAAGTTGGTAAAAAAGCAACCAGTTTAAAGGAAACATTTAAAGACTTCCCTGACCAGCTGAATGGGGAGGAAGGAGTGATAAGTGAGAGAAAGGATCAGTTATACCTCAATAGTTGTCCTTTGAAACTACTGTCTTATAACTTTCAGTGAACTAGCCTTAGTGGTTTTAATTAACATATTCAAATGACTCATAATCACATGTGAATGTGATTAATGAAATAAATGTTTTGATAAAAATGAAGATACTTTCTCCTTACTTATCTCAAAGCAGATAAAAGCTAGATAAATTTGTTTTTGATCTCCTTAACAAATATGTTTAATCAGATTTTTAAGGATTTTCTGGTGGTTGCTTGTGAAATGGAGTTGGTTTTGGTTAATCATTGGGGGAAAAATAAGGTCTGCATTTCTTTCATTCCTTATGATTCTATGATTTGTAGTTTTACTTGAATACCCTGATGTTTCTTTATTTCTAGTTCCTACAGGGCCATACACTTCAGAAAGCAGCAGTTAATAAAATAAAAGCCTAGAGCATACAAAATGTTTTTTTTATTAGCTCTGCAGTTGAGAGAGCCAAACTTTCAAAGTAGTAAATCCCTATCTTTAAAGGGTAAGAGGCTGATCAGGCACTTCATATACTAGATCCAAGGGCAGCAAAATAAATGGCCTCTGAAAATTAAATATCACTTTACAATGAACATTCTTATCACAAAGCAAACCATAATAAATAACTGACCATCTCTTTTCTGTTGGAAAGAACTATACATAGTAATTGGGCAAAATTAATTTCAATGAAATTCATGACTTTCATTTCTCTGATGAAATTAGTATAAACTAACAAGACCTGTGAACTGTTAATTTTTTAAATCATTGCACTAAAATCATCAGATTATTAATTCTATTTACATCCTCAGTTGTAGCTATTTAAATCACTAACAATAGTAATGCTGCCAGAAATAAATATGCTGCTGAGGATTTATCTCCTTATAGATTTGCATTCAAACAGTCAGACATCTGCATTTTTCACCTTCCTGGATATAAAACTAAGCTAAACAATTGACTTAATTATAATCAGGATATTCTGGCACATTTGCCACAAAGAATCCTTTTAAATTAATAATAAAATAAAATAAATACTTTTGTATGTAACATTCAAATGTGATGTGCAGTTTCCTGATAGTTTACAGTAACTGTTTAAAATTAGCTAGTTCATTAAATATAATAGTTTTTAAAAATCAATGTAAGCTTAGAAGAAGATAGAAATTTCTCAAAGAGAAAAAGTGTTTTTTGGGAAACAGGTTAATTCATAAGAAACTTTTCTTTAACACCAAAAATGAACAAACAAAAACCAAGAGAATGGTCAAAACCCCATAGGAAAAAAAGTGATGCTGATTTTGATTAATTTATTTTGTGGCCTTTGCAGGTTTACTGTTATAAACTGGAAATTATGAATACTTAACTGTATTTATACACTGATAATTATATGAGTATGACTGTAAACGTTCTAAAATTTTTGTTTCAAACAAATATGTTTTCATCCGTTTTTCATGATTGGATTTTTGATGCCAGAAAAAATAGCAATCGAGTTTAGAAAGGAGCCCATATTCTCTCGGACCTTGAATTATTCCTTCCTACTTGAAAATTCCTTCCTAATTTTCAACATAAACATATGTTGCTATGAACTGATCAGAAGTGTTTGGGTCAGTGAAATCAGCAGAGAAATTCTTTCCACAGCACCAAAAATGCCTCAAAAATCTTTTGCTATTGAATGAAGTGTGGTTAATCATGGAGTAGTGTATTGAGATGGCTTTGTAAGATATTGGCATGTATTATCTGATTGTGCTTTGCTTTAATTTGCTCCACTTTTTGGCACTTTGTATATACTGTGCTTTTTACAAATTGAAGGTTTGTGGCAACCCTAGGTTGAACAACCCTAGGTTGAAAAATAAATACGCAACATTTTTCCAACAGCATGTGCTTACTTCATATCTGCATGTTAAATTTTAGTAATTCTGGGAACATTTCAAACTTTTCTATTACAATTATATTTGTTATAATGATCTGTAATCAGTGATCTTTCATGTTGCTATGGTTATTGTTTTGGCATTCCGTAAACCATGTCCCCCATATAAGACAGCAAACTTATTCAATAAATGTTGGTGTTCTGACTTCTCTACCAACCAACAGCTCCGTCATCTCTCTCCTTATCCTCAGGCCTCTCTATTCCTTAACACACAATAATATTAAGATTCGACTAATTAATAACTCCACAGTCATCCCTAATGCTTAAGTGAAAGGAAGATTGGCACATTTCTAACTTTAAATAAAAAGCTAGAAACTATTAAGCTGGTTGAGGAAGACATGTTGAAAGCTGAGATAAGCTTAAAGCCAAGTCTCTTGTGCCAGTCAGCCAAGTGGTGAATGCAAAGGAAAAGTTACTGAAGGAAATTAAAACTGCCACTACAGTGAACACATGAATGAGAGGAAAGCGAGTCAGCCATATTGCTAATATGGAGAAAGTTTCTTTGTCTGGAAAGAAGATCGAACCAGCCATAACGTTTCTTAAGCCAAAGCCTGATCCAGAGTATGGCTCCTAACTCCCTTCAGCTTACTAATGGCTTAGGTGAAGAAGCTGCAGAGGGAATGTTTAAAGCTGGCAGAGGTCAGTTCATTATGTTTAAGCACTGGTGCCATCTTCAGAACATGAAAGTACAGGGATAAAACAGCAAGTACTGATGTAGAAGCTGCAGGAAGGTATCTAGAAGATCTAAGATCATTGATGAAGATGACTATACTGAACAGAAGATTTTCGATGTAGATGAAACAGCCTTGTAATTCAAGAAGATGGAACCTGGGACTTTTATAGCTAGAGAGGTAAAGTCAATGTCTAGCTTCAAAGCTTCAGAGAACAGGCTGACTCTTGTTAGGAGCTAATGCAGTTGGTGACTTTAAGTTGAAGCCAGCGCTCATTTACCATTCCAAAAGCCCTGAGGTCAGCTTTAAGCATTATTCTAAATTGACTGTCTATACTCTGTAATAAGAACATCAAAACCTGGATGATGGCACATCTGTTTACAGCATTAGTGAACATTTTAAGCTCCCTATAGAGACCTACTGCTCAGGAAAACAGAAATTCTTTCAAATTTTTACTGCTCGTTGATAGTGTACCTGGTTCCCCAAGACCTCTGATGGAAATATACAAGGATATTAATGTTGTTTTCATGCCTGCTAACACAATATTCATTCTGCAGCCATGGATTAAGGAGTCGTTTGAACTTTCAAGTCTCTTTATTAAAAAATACATTTTGTAAGGAGATAGCTCCATAGATAGTGATTCCTCTGATGGATCAGGGCAAAGTTAATTAAAATCCTTCAATTCCACAATTTATATTTTAATAAGAAAGGATTCATCATTTTAGAGGCTATTAAAAATATTTGTGATTCATGGGAGGAAGTCAAAATGTCAACATTAACAACAGTTTGGAAGAAGTTTATTGCAACCCTCATAGATGACTTTGAGAATTTCAGGACTTCTTTAGAAGTATCTGCAGATGTGGTGGAAAGAGAGACTAGATTTAAAAGGGGAGTCTAAAGTCATGACTGAATTGCTACAATCTCATGACAAAACTTGAGCAGATGAAGAGTTAATTCTTATGAATGTGCAAAGAAAATGGCTTCATGATATGGATTCTACTACTGATAATGATTCTGTGTACATTGTTGAAAGGACAACAAAAAAATTTAGAATATTACATAAACTTAGTTGATAAGGCATTGATAGAGTTTGAACATACTGATGCAAATATTGAAACAATGTTTAATGTTGATAAAATGCTATCAAACAGCACAGCAGTCTGTAGGGAAATCTTTTAGGAAAGGAAGAGTCTATTGACATAGCAAAATTCATTGTTGTCTTATTTTTAGAAATTGCTGTAGCCACTCGAACCTTCGGCAGTCACCACCCCATAGCAGCCATTATCACTGAAGCAAGATCCTCCACCAGCAAAGATTAAAGCTCACTGAAGGCTCAGATGCTTGTTAGTATTCTTGAACAATAAAGTACTTTTTAAATTAAAGTATGTACATTTTTTAGACATAATGCTATAGACTGCAGTATATTGTAAACATAACTTTTACATGAAAACTTGAAAACCAAAACTTTGTGTGACTCACTTTATTGTGATATTTATACAACATCACAATATTGGTCTGAAAACTGATCTCACAATATCTATGGGATAGGCTGGTAATATATAATAGCTATGCATTGTGACCTTGAGTGTGTATGTGTGTATAAATATGATTTATTAAAGCAGTGAAGTTGAAAGCAATGCATGTAAGTTAAAAACCTCACTCTAACTCATGTTCTATCTCTTTTATTTTTTAATGGCTGAATTCCTTGTCCTTATAAAATTTCTAAAGTAAAGATAATACAGTGAAGTAAAGTGGGTAGAACTTAGGCACCCTCAGGTTTTATTAGAGCTTAACAATCCCATGAAACTTCAAACATGAAATTTGGCAACATGGGACTCTGAAGTGAAAGTGTATTTCCAAGTTATAATATATTTGTGGCAGGACCACTTAATAAAATATTAAATTATTATTTGCTTTTCCATGTTTTCTTCTTCCTCAGGTTACATATGTAGTTGGGATTTGTAATTCCTTGTCATCCAAGAGTTTGGAGAAACATAAGTTAAATGAACATTTTATTTTCATAAATGTCCAATGCAGTGAGGGAAGAATACACTCTGTTCTAGAGCAGTTGAAAGAAAGCAGCGAATGTGGGGGAAGTAAGTACAAAGCGAGAAATCCCAATAGTGAAGAAAGGATTAACAACTGTGATTCTTACCAGCGATGATGACACTGATTCCTAGCTGCGCCCTAGAGAGGCAGTAAAACCTCAGAGGGAAATGGTTAAATGGCAAATGCATAGGTGTTGGACTCAAACTCAGCAGTTTCCAGCCTTGTTTGAAATTTTCAAGTCCTCTTTATGACATTGAAACAGCTGAGAGATATAGAGTTTTTTTCCTCATGGATTACTTGGTGTAAAGATGGAGAAACCTTCCTAGAATACAGTACAATAATAAAAAAGATAGAAATTCTCAACAGTTCAATGTTAGAATTTTAGTGTTACATTAGTCTTGACAGAGGACAGGCAGAGAGATCAAAAGGTAGAGAGTGACAAAATAAAAATTTCAATATGTCTTGCACAATGCAGTCTTAGAACAAGGTGCACACCCACAATTCATTTAACCTTTTAACAATCAAAAGTGCTAAATCATGTGACCCTAAACTACTGTTTAATTTTGTTCTTTTAAAGAACTCTTTAGTTATTGAACTTGTTCCCAAAAACCTTGAAATAAGTATTTTAATACTATGAAATAGATCTTGTAGTATTTTTCCTTTCTTCAACCATTATGTTTCAAGTATGAATCGTAATTCCAAATGTCCATGAATTATCGTATTTGCGAGCCGAAAACCAATAGTGGAATACATTATTTCCCTTCTGCAAATTCTATCTGGGAGTTCTTCTTTTTCTTTTTCTCTCTTGGAACATTTTTTTCCCACCTTTACAAATGTTCTCATGTTATTATGTACTCACACTTCCAACAGGGCGAGCAATGATCATTTCTCTCTGGAAGGCATAACTGCTCCATGTATAATGGAGGAGACTGAGGGAGCTCTGTGAAGCATGTGCCTATAAGAGCTACTCATTTTAGTTTTATGAGTTAGGAGTCAGAACTATGATTTTCTCTCTCTTTTTTTCTTTGCCTTTTAAAACCAAGCATTTTATAAATACTAAATAAGGTCGTCACAATTCAACTTTATCAATGTTGCAACAAACATGGGCTTTTAAATCAGATGTGTTCTTAATTAGGATAAATTCTAAAATCCAGGTAGTCTACATTTTTTAGTTGGTAATATTGTGAAGAAAAGAAGTGACTTCCAGACTGTGTGTATGTGTGTCTTTATACATAGATACATCTCTTCATTTATAGTGTGCACATTCACACTCAAAATTCTGTGCTTTGCTTTTTCTATGGTTTTAATCATTGGTAGCAGGAAATATATTTTTATCTTGAAGTAATTGTCCATTTGACTTAAAGTGGCACTCATTAGGACTAATTAAAAGTTAATTGGCAAGTCTTTCAACTGTTACCTCTACACTTTTACAAATAATCTGTATATGTCAGCCTTCAGAAACTTGTAAAGGCAATACAAATAAGTTCTTCTCCTGCCAAGTAAACAAGTATAACTTTCTGCAATATTTCAAGAGGTGTTTTTTCAGTGTGAGAATTCTTTTTTGAAAGAAGTCTCTTTCTCGTTTGCAGATCATAGGACTATTTTCGCTTCTTGTCCATTCTCACATTTGGATAAAACGACTTTGTTTTTGAATGCATACATAAGCCACCTGGCTTGCTTTTCATCGTCAGCCTAATGGGTGAATGGAATGAGACTGCCAGCAGCTTGATGGAAATCTAGAAAGGGCTGTTCTGACAATTTCTAAGTCCCGAAAATAGCACACTGCCTTTCTGATAGTGTATTCAATTTATTTAAATGATTGTGCTGAGGGAAAATCATTTTTCCTTCTGTTGCTCCGTTCATTATTTTCAGCTTCTTTTGCCATTTGACTTGATTCACTGACTCTTAAGATCTCTGTTACCTTCTTAAACACAACTTGAAAATCGATTATTTTTTCAAGGATGAGGCCTTTTATATTTTTCACTGATCCAATTCAATTGCATATTTATTTATTAAAATATACATATATAACATAATATAGATATTTTTGTAACTGGAGATATGTTGATAAAAGTAGCACATCGGCCAGTGTTAATTACCCATATAGAGTTTGAACTCAAGCAAAAATCCACAGTAATGCTTACTGGCAGACTTGTTTGAGGGAAGAAAGAATAAAAAAGGATGGGACATCAGTTTCCTCACCTTTGTAAAGTATTTATCATTTTGAGGTAGAAATAGTAATATGTTTCTTGTCATGATTGTTATACTCTGAGCTTTTGAGATTTTTTGTTGTTCTTCTTGTTTATTTATAGGTGTCTCACTTAGTTTCAGCAAACATTGAAAGTGACCTAAATAGATAGAGTACAAAAGGAGACATTGAAAAAATCACTTGGAACATAAATGGCATGGAAAAAAAAATGGCAAGGAGAAAGACCATGTAAATCTCGCAGGGAGCACACAGCACATGTTATGGTCAAAATTATTTACCAAATCTGTTACTGATGGATGGCTACAAATTATCTCAAACCAACCCCACAGTTAATGCCAAAAAAAATGGAACAGTAAGTTAAATGAATAATGATAGTAATAAAATCAAATTAGTTACTTAGGGGAGAAAAAAGTTACACCCCTATTAAAACTAACTTCAAGTTAAATGTCAGTAAAATCACTGTTTAAGGGTTTGGAATGATGTGGGCCACATATTCTTTTCTAGCATTGTCAATAATAATTAGTTAAATAGTTTTATTGCATTACCTAACATAAGCCAGTTAAATATTGGTGTGCAGTGATAACAACAAAGGAAACACTATATACCGTAACCTTGACTCAGTGATTTTATTTATATAAAGCCCTTCAGTTGATTTTGTTATAGAAAAGTAGGGAAAATACAGAATTCTCTAGTGGAGACTGCTATATGATTAATCAAAAAATAATGCCCACTAACTCTGATTCTCTATGAATATCATTTTTTATAAGCATCAGTATCCAGAGGCCTGTGTTCAACTTAACTCCTTTAGTGTATTGTAACTTGCTTACTTCAAAACCAAAGTATGAGAAAAAGTACATCCGAACAGAAATCTCCAGTTTTATCGTTTCTATATTGTACTGGAGGTCCTAGCTAAAACAATTAGGCAATTAAAAGATGTATAAACCAAGGAAGAACTAAGACTATATTCTTTTGCAGATTACATGATCTAATATGTAGAAAATTATAAGAACTAAAAGTAATTGCAAAAACTGCAATAACTTTTGCACTAACCTGATAATAAATGAGTTTAGCATTATTGCAGGATATAAGATCAAGATACAAAGATCATTTTCTATACACGAGTAAAGAAAATATAAAAATAAAATTAAGACATCATTTCCATTTTTATAAAAAAATTATAAATGTGTTTTACAAAGGAAGTACAAGACTTGCATACTGAAAGCTACAGAACAGTATTAATGGTAATCAATAAATGGGAAGTCATCTCATGTTCATTGAATTATTTTAAAGTTGATTTGCAAATTCAACACAATCCCTATCAAAATCCCAGCTTCTTTTATTGCAGAAGTTGGCAAGTTGACCAAAAAATTTATCTGAAAATGCAAGAGACCCAAAATAGCCAAAAATTCTTGGAAATAAAGAAAAATTTTGAGGACTCACAATTCCCAATTTCAAAACTCACTACATAGCTACTGTAATCAAGATATTGTATTAGTAGCACACCATAGATGGAAATTAATGAAATAGAATTCTGAGTCCAGAAATAAACTCTACATTAATGGTCAGCTGATTTGCAACAAAGTGGCCAAGAAAATTCAATGAATGGAAGAAGTCTTTTCAACAAATGGTGCCAGGGCAAATGGAAACTCATGTGCAAATGAATAAATTTGGAAAGGTACTTCATAACATAGAAAACATTAACTGATAATAAATTAAATACATAAATATAAGAGCTTAAATATAAGAGCTAAAATTATAAAGCTATTAGAAAAAAGTATAGGCATGATTATTTTTCTTTTTTAATATTTATTTTCTCCATTGTACATCCATTTCTTTGACCTTGGATGAGGCAATGGTTGTTAGATATGATATGAAACTACAAGCAATAAAAAAAAAGCATTCATTAAAATAGTATTCACTAATTTTAGTGAGTACTATAATATATATATACCATAGTGTATATATATATACACTGTAATATATATATATATACTATAGTATAATAGTATACTCTAATATATTAAAACTCTTACAACTCAACACAAAAAGAAAAATAGCACATTCTTTTTTTTTTTTTTTTTTCTGAGATGGAATTTTGCTGTGTCACCCAGGCTGGAGTGCAGTGGTGCAATCTCGGCTCACTGCAACCTTTGCCTCCTGGGTTCAAGTGATTCTCCCACCTCAGCCTCCCAAGTAGCTGGGATTACAGGCATGTCCCACCATGTCTGGATAATTTTTGTATTTTCATTGGAGATGGGGTTTCACCATGTTGTCCAGGCTAGTTTTTAGCTTCTGACTTCAAGTGATCCACCCACCTCAGCCTCCCAAAGTGCTAGGATTACAGATGTGAGCCACTGCACCTGACCACAAATAGCACAATCATTTAAAAAAAAAAAAAAACCCGAAGGATTTGAATTGATGTTTTTCCAAATAATGTAAATAAATGCCCAATAAGCATGTGAAAAAAAGCTCCATATAATTGGTCAAACCATGATATACCATTTCCTATACAATAGGTTACCTAATCAAAAAAAATGAAAAGTAAGTGTTGGAGATGATATGGACAAATTGGGACTCATGCATTACTGTGGGATTGCAAAATGGCACAGTCACCTTGGAAATCTGTTTAGAATTACTTCATAATGTTATACATGGTGTTAACATGTGATCTCTCAATTCTGCTATTAGGTATAAACTCAAGACAGAAAACATGTACACACACAAACATACAAGATTCAAAGCATCACTGGTTATTATAACCATAAGGTGAAAACAACCCAAAATTTCCATCAATGAATAAACAAGATGTGACTTATTTATACAATAAAATTGTATTCGTCATAAAAAAATGGGTTACTGATACATACAATATGATGAATGACTCTTGAAAACATTAGACTGGCTTTTCCTATTGTCTGTTGTTTATCTTTTGTGATTTTTCACTTTTTCTATGTTTTTGGGGTTTTTTTTGTACTTTTGGATGCTCTTCCCAAGTTTACGGTTGCAATGAAACTGAGACTAGGCTCATAAACTCAGTGTTTGAATCCAAAGCATCTTTAAGACATGATTCAGTCAAGTCCTCTTCACTCTAAAGGGAAAATAAAATTAATCCAATTTATTATATCAAAAATAAACCATTTTTGGCTCTGGAGTTCTAAATATAATTACTTCTTTTACAAGGTGGCTCAGAAGGGAAATAGGGACTCTTCTAGGTGAGGGCTGAAAGATCCAACTGTATTCTATCAGCAGATCAAAGGTGAGAAACAGCTTAAGAGAGCAGGATAATTTTATGGTAATGATCCAATTTAGAAGTCATTAAACAAATAGAGTTTTGCTGCTATGATTTTTTTAAGTGTAGAAATAAGAAGTCATAACTCTGGTTTGTGTTGGATCGGCAATTAAGAAATACAAATAAAAAATTTTCTCAAGAATATGTGCTGATGAACTCTCTACAGTATATTTTATTCCAATTACCTGGGAAAATGTAACTAACCTATCTTTGGCAAAGTTTTACTGTAGGTATCAGTAAATCTTTATTGAGAGACAGGAAAAGGTAGATAAATATAGGAGAAAATTAACCTCTTAAAATTAGTCTATAACAAAAACAATAGAATAAAATTTAAAGCCTGTTGCATACCAGTTCATGGAAGACATACCAGTTATTAAAAATCTTATCCCAATTTTTCCAATAATTCCTTAAAAATCTATTTTAAAAAAACATAATTTGAATCACCATTTTATGAAAACATTACACGATTTTCATATCTTTGCCTTGTTTGACCAACTACCATTGTTATCACTTTTATTTTGAAATCGTATATAGACGTAAGTAGCCAATTGATAGGGCTATCTCTTGTATTAAAATCCCCTTGTGCTATTGCAAAACAAAAACAAAAACTCCCTTATGTGCTCTGTGGCTCCCTTATGACTTAAATTTTAGTTAAATTTCTTCTATAGCACTTACTGTATCTTTGTGAAGCATATAATAAACACCTGACAATTATCCTGTAGCGCCTAGAGATAATACATTTCTCATTCACATTAACTTTTCTCCTCCTTGAATGTCTAACCAATTGAATTGCATATGGTAGATAAAAATAAAACAATTTTTACTTTTCTTTTATGGTATATGAGATACTGATGGATTTCAAAGGGATAAACTAACTTTCAAATAAACTTAGGCTAAAAAAATGAATGGAATATTTTCTTTCAATTAGCTTAACTAGTAAATTTGGATAAGTGTATCTCCTTTCTGCTTCCAATTCTATTTGCAGTTGCTGTTAGGTATTTTACACTTTTGGTTTGTATATTTATTGTGGAAAACAGAAAAGTACCTGTTCCAGGAAATGTTAGCTGGTCAACTTGATGTCCAGAAATGTTCTGCTCCACATTTGACTCCTCCGTTAATTTTAATAGCTTCTTGTAGGTCTTGAGCTTAATTGTAAGGTTCTTCTTGACGTAATAACAGTCCTATGGCAGCAATTTATTACTTGAATTTAAGGATGGAAAATGTAAACATAAACAGAAATAATATTGGCCCCTTAACTGAGAATACCTTCTGTTAGAATGGCAGTTTGCTTCTCTCTGTTTTAAATCAGCCATACTTTGGACACAAAAGGATACAGTTAGGTTTACTTGGGTCTACTTCTTTGAGAAAATAGGTTGTAAATAATTGTGGCAAAATAATAATTTGTCATCACATTTTCAAAATACAATGAAAAAGAAAAATCAAATTTTTAATTGTTTTGATTATTAAGATGTTTAAAACCTTATATCTGAGATCCATTATCTTTTAACATGTATTGACATTTTGTGTCCCTTAAAATGGACCATATACATTCAGAGATATTTTAATAAAAATAATAATTATTATAGGAAACTAACATCTTTGATTATTAAATTCTTTTTCTGCTTATAAACCTATGAATGTTTATAAAAGACAATTATTAATTTGATCATATATTTTAAATGACTTTTTATGTAAGAGTCTAACAAACATAAGATGAATTTTTTTCTCACACCCTTTTGTCTATTGTATAATTATCGTTTTCAAATTCTATTTGTTTCTTAATTTGCCTCCTCCAGTGTCTACATCCCACTCTTAGGACAGTATGACATTTTTGTGAGAAATGTGTAAAAATTTGCAAGTGCAAGGAAAGGTACAATAAAATCTAACAAATAATCAAAGCCCAGCTGCACTTCATGTTTAAACTGCTTTGCACTGCTCAACAAGAAGCTTTTGGTGAAACTCTGATAGAACCCTTCTTTCACCCTCATCAATTTTATTCATTTTTTCCCCACCTCTCAGCTATAGATTATAGGGGAGTTTGTTGGAAGGCAAATGAGTGAAGTATGCTTGGTAATGGTTGGTTCATTCCCTTTTTCTTCATCTATTCTACAATTCATGAAGTGCCTTTTGAATTTTGTAAAGCAGTTTTTAGATCAGTTGGAAGTCAGCAAAAATTTAGCATTAATGAGTTCATTTCCACAAAAATTGGCTTATTACCATGCAGACTTCCAGTGTTATATGGTTCTGGTTTTATAGTCATTTCCTTTATTCATTTATAAAGATATTCTCTTACCTGCCACGTGTGCAAATAATGAGACTGGTAAAACATCCACTTTTAAAAAAAGTAATTGCAAGTAAGAAAAATATAACTTCAATAACTGATAGTAACTGAACTAAGTAAAATAAAAATTGTATATAAAAAATTACATACAATCATTGAGAAATTTTATTTACTCTATTATTTTATAAAATATAGTGATGATTCTATTAATAATAAAAGATCAAATAATAAGGTTTTATGTATAAAAGAATTCTAGATAATTATAAACTTAATTGAAGAAAGATTATAAGTCAATATAATTATGTTTAAGGAATGTATATAAGAAAGTTATGTATGCAACAGATTCTAATATAGTTAAAACACAGGCAGCTGAAAACAAATTTTATATAAAAATCATTTGGAACAGCAAACTATTAATATTATATAATTTGCTATTTGAATTTCTAACTTATATGTCTGTCACAACTGCTAAAAGTGATATTATGTGCATATTTCTTCCCAATTTTCTCTTTGTCTTAGTTCATTATCTTTCCTTGATATACAAATATCTAAAAGTAATATAAAATAAATGTTTTATCTTTAAGATAGGAGAGAATCTGTCAAGGGTTGTGAAAGACCTGTATAGGGAAAACTATGAAACACTCCTGATGAAAACTAAAGATGACATAAATAAATGAAGAGTTATACTGTGCTCATGTGTCAGAAGCCCAGTATCACTGATATCTATTACCTCCATACTAATCTATACATTTAAAATAATTTCAATCAAAATCCCTTCAGGCTGTTTTGGAGCAATTGATAAAAAACTCATTGTAAAACTCAGATGGAAATAGGATCTAGAATAGCTTTTGAAAGGAACTTTCAAAAGCAAAACCAAGTTGGAGGGCTAATTCTATCTTTATTTCAATACTATAATAAAACTACAGTAATCAAGGCAATGGGATATTGTAGCCAGGGGAGGGAGTGGGGCATCCTGAAGATGCTCCCAGTTCTCCAACCTGCCAAGATCTTTAGCCTCTCTTACCCTAAAGAATGGAGAAAATGGCCCTGGAGGTGTAGTGAGCTTACCATTCAAATAAATATCATGGACTCAAAGAGTTTTGCAGAAAAAGCAATTTCTTAGGCAGAGAGAGACAGAAAGAGAGAGAGAGAGAGAGAGAGAGAGAGCTCCCATGCTATTGTGGAGGGGAATCCGGAGGGGATAGCTCTATAGGTAAGGAGCCTTGGAATTTTAACCCTGGAGTTACTCCCTCCTCATTCATGTTCTCGTCCAATGAGAGGAGTGCTTTCAAACTTCCTTTGGAGTGATTGATCTTTGACTCTGACACCAGATTGGCTGCTTGGTCCTCAACACAGCCCCCTCCTCCCAGAGATTTCTGCAGGCATTTTGAACAAAGAAGCACACCTGGATTCCTCTAACTAGCCCACATGGGAAACCTAGACAAAGAACTTTATGTTACTGGATGGGGGTGTGGATGGAAGTGTGGTGCTGGGAAACTCTTGCCTTTGAAACCACACCCCTGGTGGACCTGGGAAGAGAAGTTTTTTTTCCTTAACACAGTCCCTCAGTCCTTGTCTGAACAGGAAAGTCCAACTGCTATTGGGACACAGGCGTCAATTGCTCTTTAACTACTTCCTGCTGAATTGGGGCCTAGAAAGGGCCTTGCAGTTGAGGTTTCCTCCAGAGGGGCATCTTCCAGGGGTGCAGGTTGATCCAGAGGTCCATGACAGAACTCATGAGCCAGGGACATCCAGGGTGCCATTTGCAGGACCATTTGTGGCCTCATGGCCTTAATTTTAGAAGAAATGAATTTGACAAGAAAGTTAAAAATGAGAGGCCCAAAGTCCAGCAATAGTAGAATGGTTATAAACAGATCTAGAAAAGGGTAAAGCCAGGATAGCCAGCTGTTAAACAAGCTCCGTGGTCCTATTTCTTGAAGGTGTTTAGCCCTGTGTTTGATTCGGTCCCTGAGTTCTTTAACTTTGTTAAGACCATACCTGATTGTTTTATAAAGTAGCAGCATTCTTCTCCTCAAAAGAGACAGGTTCCTCCTCTCTCTGTTAGCAAATTCAGGCCCCCAAATTCAGGGCCCTTCTATTCTGAAGAGCTACAACATCTAAAGAGTTAAGCTGCTTCTGCAGAGAGAATTAGCAACCTTTTTTATGTCATTATTTAACTGCTGAGATAGCTTATAGTAAAACTGAGTAGAGATAGTAACTTCTCCAATGCCGGTATCAAGTTCTCCTATTATTTCACCCTCCTGCCACTATGAAAGGAATAACTGGAGTTTGAATATGGCATGGCCTTGTTGAGAGAAGACTCTTCACCTGAGAGTCAACGTAAATTGTTATGGGGAGGCACTAGGAAGAAGAGGAGGAGAGATATTAGGTGGATCTGTAGGGGCAACCACATAGGGTCCATTCGCAGATAGCAAAGTCAAGAGTGATAGTCCTGCTAATGCCAGGATGTAAGTTAGATTCATGAGTAGTTACTTTCCTGGGAATCTCATCAGAAGAGCAAACATAGACCCTCTACCAGCTCACAGGCGTATGAAGTATTGTCTCCTGGAACTTCAGGCTGTGGAGTGGAGGGCCTATGATTTTCTTCAAGAGGTGTCCAAGGCTTCAGCCAAGTGTGATGAATCCACCATAACTGCCATTGGGTTAGACAGAATAACCAAAAATGGGTCTTCCCAAGAGGGGCCTAAAGAGGGAGAGTCTGAGGGGAGAGACTTAACAAGCACAAAGTCTCCAGGGCAGAGCAACTCTTTCCCCTTTTCCCAATGGTGTCCTTCAGGTAAGGTCCTAAGAGCCTGTGGGTACTCAGACAAGAGGGTTATATCTTTTATTAGATCTTCAGTTTCTTTGTCTAATATGAGATCATTAGAAAGAAAGGGCTTTCCATAAAGCATCTCATAGAGGCTGGGAGAAATATCAGGAGACTCCTTGTCCTAGGGCTCCTCGGACAGTTACAGACTTGGAGGACAACTGTCCTGGACAGGAAAGCAAAACTGAGAAGTCTGTGCCAGTGTCCAAGAGAAGACCAACCTCCTGGCCCTCTATGGTCAGCTTTCCCCGGGGCTTGGTGAAGGTGTTGGCTTGCACTGGCATTTGCCCCAGGTACCCTCAGTCCTGCTGTTTGGTCATGTGGTTAGCCACCTCAGGCCCTGGGAACCTTCATTCCCTGGAACAGTGTGTCTTCTAGTGATCCCTTTGGCACAGTGGGAAAGGATGAGGATGTGGTCCATTCCTCTGGGGACAGTCTCTCTTATAGTGTCCCAGTAGACTGCAGTGGTAGCAAGTTCTGCCAGACTGGTGGCTAAACCAAGCCTTTCTCTCTTCTGAGCCTGGTAGGTCTACTTGCTTGAAGACCACTACTAGGGCTGTGGTCTTTCTCTGCTCCCTCCTGTTCCTTTCAGCCTGTTCCTCCTGGTCTCTATTATAGAACAATGAGGTTGATAGATTTAGTAGTGATTATAGACTCTGTTCTGGCCCCAGGACCAGCTTCTTCTTCAAAGATTGTGGTCACATTGGTCCCAATTACCCAGAATATACTTTAAGAGTGATTTTGCCTTGGGAAGAGTAGCACCCATCTGAAATTGAACACAGTGATGCCTGCATTCCTAGTTATTCCTTGAAACTGCTAGCCCTGGGGTGTCCCCCAGTTATAGCACCTTGTAATTTCCCTGTGCTCTAGATTCACGATCATCTTCTGGGCCCCCCATGTGCCGAATTTCATCACACTTACTGGTGTCATGGGCATACCCTCATTGTCTAAATGTCCTTATGGCCACCTTAAGCACAAGGGGACTGCCGGGATCAGTGGCCCTGTACTGGCTCATCCTTGAAGAACTAGGCCAGTGAGGCTTGGGTAATGGGTGCCAATATTCCCCAGTAAGAGTTAAATTAATGTAGACCTAAACATAAAGCTGCCCTAAGAGGATAAACTTCTTGAGAGGGGCCTCTAAGTACAACAATCTTAAAGAAGGTAATGGCTGGCCTTGGGACCTGGACCTCCTCCCCCACCCCACTTTCCATCATAGGAATATGGCCTAGAGTTGCGGGACCTGTAATTAACTATTTGAGCCTCAGATCAGGTCTGACTATGGTATTTTAGATGAAGACGTTCTGCTGTACAGAGAGCCAATCCCAGGCAAGACAAATTGTACATTATTAGATTCTGGCACCACTCAGTTGGATTGGGAAATTGCAGGTGACAAAAGACAAATGTCTTATAGCCTCCCATACCCACTGGTAGACTCTGGCTCTGTTAGGACATAACCTAGCACTGAGAACTAAGGGAACTGGCCCTGTACATTGCAGTAGTTCCTCATATGTAGGAAATATCTTAGAGGAAAGAGCCAGGAAGAAGTTTGCCTTATGGAAATCTGGACCCAGGAGGTTGGGGTCTGAAAGGCTGGGCATAGCTTGCATAAGCGGCTTTTTCTTTGGAGGTTTCAGTGGGGCCCCAACCTCTAGTGGCCTGAACTAGGAGTTCGGGACCTTGCTCTTTCCTCCAGCTGGCCCTAAGCTTAGCCCAGAGAAAGAACAGTAAGAAATGGAGCTCATTCAGGCTGACTGACACTCCCAGTTCCAGAGAGCTGGAGTTTGGAGAGTCTGTTCCCAGAAAGCCTGAGAACTAAGTCTTTATGTCCGGCAGCCACACTACTCACACTTAGATGGTGGACAGGCACCTAGTTTTTACCTCCTTAACAAATTTAAAAGAAGTACAAGTACAGTTTAGCAAGCGAAAGGAGTCTGATAACACTCACCACTCTGAAGTCTGACATTTCTCCTGGCTGGGTCGCCAAAGATGTAGCTGGCGTAGGGAGAGGGTTGTCCCGAAGATGTTCCCAGTTCCCTGATGTGCCAAGATCCTTGGCCTCTCTTACCTCAAAGAACGGAGAAAGGGACCCTGGAGGTGCAGTGAGCTTAGCATTAGAATAAATATTGTGGACCCAAAGAGTTTTTCAGAAAAAACTCCTTGGGTCCACAATATTTATTCAAATATTTATTAGGCAGAGAGAGACAGAGAGAGAAGGAGAGACAGACAGAGAGAGAGAGAGAGAGAGCTCCTAGGCTATTGTGAAGAGGAATCTGGAGGGGATATCCCTATAGGTAAGGAGCAGTGGAGTTTTAACCCTGGAGTTATTCCCTCCTCATTCATGTTCTCGTTTAATGAGAGGAATGCTCTCAAACTTCCTCTGGAGTGATTGGTTTTTGACTGTGATACTAGATGAGTTGTTTGGTCTGCAACAGTGTCCCTTCCTCCCAGAGCTTTCCGAGGCCTTTTTGAACAAAGAAGCCCACATGAATTCCTCTACCTAGCACGTGAACAGGAAACCTAGACAAAGAAGTTTATGTTCCTGGATGGGGGTGTGGATGGAGGTGTGACACTGGGAAACTCTTGCCTTTGAAACCATACCTCTCGTGGACCTGGGAAGAGAAGTTTTTTCCTTAACACAGTTCCTCAGTATTTGTGTAAATATGGATAAATAATTATTAGAAGAGAATAGAGAGCCCAGACATGGAGTAAATTGTCTGGACAAATAGTCTTTACTTAGACATAAAGGCAATTCAGCAGAAAGAGCACAGTGTTTTAAAAAGTGATACTGAAATAATTTGATATTTAACTTCAATCTATACCTCAGAACTGATACAAAGATTAATTCATAATGAAAGATTGGCCCAAAAGAAAAACTTAAACATTTAAAATACTTAGAAGAAAACAAAAAAGAAAACTTTTGCAACTGGGTTTGATGGTTAATTGTATGCATAAACAAGCTTGACTTGGTCACAGAGTGCCCAACTTAAAGATTACTTTTGGTGTGTCTGTGAGTGTGCTTCCAGATGAAAGTAGCATTTTAATTGGCAGACTCAGTAAAGTAGACCACCCTCCCCCATGGGTGTGGGTATCCTTGAGTAGAACAGAATGGTGAAGGAAGGGAATATTTGCCCTCTGTACCTGTCTGAGCTGGGACTTCAATCTTCTCCTGCAATTGGGCTGGGATTTGCATCATCAGTTCCCAGGTTTTGGAGTGAGACTGGAAAGGAATTTACACCACTGGTTTTCTGGATCTCTGTAATAAACCTCCTTTTATTTGTCTGGATTAGGCAAACATTTTCCTAAATATGACATCAATTTATTTTTTAAATACTGCTTTTCGTTTTATTATTACTATTTTTTATTGCATTTTAGGTTTTTGGGTACATGTGAAGAACATGTAAGATTGTCACATAGGTACACACATAGCAGTGTGGTTTGCTGCCTTCCTCCCCATCACCTATATCTGGCATTTCTTCCCATGTTATCCCTCCCCAACTCCCCCACTTCCTGCTGTCCCTTCCCTATTTCCCCCTGCCACAGACCCCAGTGAGTGATGCTCGCCTCCCTGTGTCCATGTGTTCTCATTGTTCAATTCCAGCCTATAAGTGAGAACAGGTGGTGTTTGATTTAAATACTGCTTTTCAAAGACACTGTTAAAAAATGAAAATACAAGTAAGCACTAGAAAAATCTTTGCAAATTATACCTGAAAGGGGAATATATACACACACACACATATTCTCAAAACTGAATAATAATAAGAAACAATTAACTAAATTTCTATTCCATAGATTTCAACAGATGCTTCGCCAAAAATGATATGTGGATGGCAAATAAACACATAAAATGAAACTACATCATTAAGCATTAGATAAATGTAAATTAAAAGTCCAATGAGGTTTCACAACAGATGTATTGAAATGGCTAAGACTGGTAATACTATGTGTTTACAAAGATATAAAATTACTAGGGCTACACTATACTGATGATATTAATGAAATATGATATACTCACTTTGGAAAATAGTCTGGTAGTTTCTAAAGAACTGAAATATATATCTGTTCATCTGTGAACTAGCCATCCAGCTCCTAGGTATTTGCCCAAGAGAAATTAAATCATATGTGCATACAAAGACTTGTAGTAAATATTAATAGCAGCTTTATACATAAAAGACAAACATTGGAAACCATTCAAATGTTCATCAATAGATGAATGAATAAACAAATCGTAGTATATCCACACAATAGAACAGTAAAATAATGAATCTTTGATATGGGCTTTAAACCTGGTTGAATTTCAGAATAAATATATGGAGAGCACAATCTACCATCAACTTCATAACTTCCTATAGATTTTGGCCCATTTTCTGTGATCAGCAAGACATTTCACAGAGGATCTCATCTGTTATGACTCTTCTCACTTCTCTCGGTCTTCCTGAGAGCTACCAGAGAGTTGTAAAACTCTTCCAAACTTACTAGATCAATTGTTTACTAGTTTTTGTTTAAAATCAAATGCATAAATATCATCCAGGACTGCTGACAGGATTCATGTTCTCTTGTGTAGAGAGATTCTTATTTGCAGTGAGTTCCCTGATAAATTCTGATTTGGAAACAGACAGCTAGCTTTAAGAGAAAAACAAAGAGGAAATGAGAAGAAAATCATTCCTGCAAAACTCAATTGGATACCATAAACAGGAAATGTACAAATAATCTAAATTCTTCATGTGATGGTATAAGCAGCATGAGGGAGTTAAACAGTAGTGGGATTCTTTGGGTTCAGAAACACGAAAGCTGTCAGCAGATCACCTGGGGAGAAGCACTGCACAGGCTCTGAAAACTAAGGGCCCTTTTATTGACCTTAGGCCAGTTCCTTAATTCTGAATCTTGAGTGTGTCATCTGGAAATTATGGAATGTAATTGTTAACTATTTAAAGAATGATTATAAATATTAAATAGAATAACTGGTATACAATGCCTAGCATAAAAATGGTACTTCATAGATGTCAATTAATGTTAAAGTACATCTTACATTGTATATTAAATTAAAAAATAAAATTACTAGAAATATTTATATTTTATTATTAGGTAAAAGAAACATTTTTAAAAGTTTATAGTAATGAACATGATGAATTAAGCTGTACTTTCAATAAATAACTTGTTTTGATGGAAATTTATCACCTTGGTAGGCAACTGAATAAACTCATGTTAGTGAGAAATAAGGATTTAAATATTGTGGAATATCTTATAGTCAGTAAAAAAAATTCCAAGTAATGCCATGTTGATTTTATAGCAATATATGCATAATTTCTTTGAGTAATAAATATTAGTCCTCGGTGGATTCCATGTTTATATTTGACATGATAAAAGTTGAGTTTTTATCCTCTGTTAGATAACAAGCATGACTTGTTGTGGAGGGAAAAATTTTGAAGCTATTTCACTAAACACAAAATATGAAATCAGCTTAAAGTATTCATTATGATGAAGTTTTGTTAATGAATTACAAAATTATTTTATCAAGTATTAGATAAGATTCTTCTTTTATTATATAACAATCGTTTAGGCATATGTTGTAATATTGTCCACTTATTATTTAAGGCAACTGACACTTCACTGGCCTGGAAGTGATTATCAACAAGACTTTACTAATTTGTTCGATAATCACCTGTTTTATGTGCATAAACTTTTTATATTGGAAAACATTTTGTGGCAACAGCAGGCTAAACTGCTTTGTTTTCCAGGGGATTGTGGATGGTAAATTGGACAAGATACCGTCAGAGCAAATTACTGAAGAGAATTTGTTTAAAAACACACTTTCAATAACTAGTACCTATTTCTCAGTGAATTACTCAAGATTCCAGCATATCTCAGCAGATAACAAAAGGAAAATATACTCCCCTAATTGTTTTCTAGGAAAAAAGGTTCATATCTTATTTCAGTTTCAGGTATAAGACAAACAAATAATGTTTCTAGTTCTCCATATGCATTATCATAAATAATTATTGCTTTTCATATTTCACCTTTTTTGGCACAGATTTAATCACAGCTTCCTCATTTACTTGTTTTTCTCCACTCATTTTCTTTAATTTTTATATTTTAAAAAACCCTTGTTAAGACAAAATTTACAAGAAATAAAACACTTTGTTAGTATGTTCTTAAGGAGGTTGAACAAATGTATTCATGTATGTAACAATCACACCAATTAAGAAAAGAGTACAATACTGTCATTCTTATATGTGTCACCTTGTAATTGAAGTAGTTGAAACACACACACCAACTCTAAATATGCCGCTTGGGCATAAGAATTATTTTGAATTAAAGACATTTAACAAACAGCAGGTACAAGAAGAATCTCTCTGACCTTTCTTCCATTTCTTAAAAGGAGGAGATGAGATTTCCATGTGAAAGAAGTCTTCCCTATACCAAAAGAAAAATAACATTCTTATCATCAAGTACAGGGAGTTGAGGCCAAGAGAAATCTTTACAAACAACTCTTGTCTTCCTAGTCACTTCTTTATCCAATTAACTACCCTAGCCTAAGTCCCATTGCCTTATCACATTTTCACAACTTGCTTTCTTTTGTTCAAGCCAGTATACAACTGTCTGACTCTACCTACTTCCTTGGGTCTTCATTTCTTTGTGAAGGCTTCAGTGCCACAATCTGTATTAAATCAACTTATATGCTTTTCTCCAGGCAATTTGTCTTATGTCAATTTTAATTCTCAGATCCAGTCAAAAATGAAACAAAAAAAGAAATAAAGAATCAAACCAAAACTCTAGGGGAGTAGAGGTCAAGTTGTTCCTACTCTACATGTCACTCTACATTCACCACCACTGATCTACTTTCTGTCACTACTAAATCTCACTTTTCCTAGAATTTCAAATAAATCAAATTATACAATATATGTTGCTTTATTATATTTTTCACTCAGCGCATTTTAGAGATTTATGTCTTTATGTTTTTTGCATAAATATAATAAATAATTGGATTACTTTTACACTAAGTAGTATTTAAATAGATGAATATGTGAAATCATGCGTATCCAGTTATCCACAGAACTTGGGTTTATGTATGTTTTTGCCTTTTCCAAGTAACACTGCTATGAACATTTTTACACAAGTAGTTTTTGTGGACATACGTTTTCATTTTTCTTTAAATAATATCTTAAAATGAAATTGTTGGTACTACAAATGTGTGCATAACTTTGCCAAAACATGGCAAATGGTTCTACTGAAGCTGTGCCATTTTGTATTCTCAAATGCACTATATGAATTCAAATCAATTTTTACCCTGGACAACATCTGGTGTTGTTATTTTAATTTTAGCCATTGCAGTATATATGTAATGGTAGTTCTTTGTGGTTTTATTTTGCATTTCCCTGTTATATAATGAGAGTAAGCTTCTTTTTGTGCATATATTGGCTGTATATGTCATATTTTATCAAATATCTACCTAAAACCATTGTCTGAATTCTATTGGATTGTCTTCTTTTTATTGAGTTGTGTTATTTATATTGTCAGGTCACTATGTCAGATATAAGATGACAAATGTTTTCTTCCAGAGTGACTTGCATTTTTATATTTTTGATGGTACAAATATATTTATATTTAAACATAATGATAATTTAAAAGATTTTTCTAAATTTTAAAATCAAACTTAGCAATTTGGAGTCCTGAGTAAAATGTATTTGCCTACTATATTGTTGAAAATATTTTTCTTTTGATAGCTATTGAACCATTTTTTTTGTGCATTTGGTTGATTTGGTTGGTCAAATGTTATTTATTTTTAAAAATTGGTGGTGCTGAGTTGTTATTACCTGCTATAAAATAAACTGATATTCAGTGTATAGTTTGGTAATTTTCACAAATACATAAACTCATATACCCACCATCACAACTGAGAGATATAACTATTGATTGTCCCCAAAAGTTATCTTGTTCCCTTTGCAGTGTCCCCCAACACCACCATACTTAGGCAAGAAATGATCTGCTTTCTATTTCTCTGGATTCCATAAATGTTTTCTAAAAATCCACATAAATAGAATTACAGGATGTGTGACTGTTTCAAAATCTTCTTGCTGAGTGGTATTGGCTGTGAGATTCAATCACGTCATTATTTGTATCAGTAATTCATTTTTTAAAGAATTATACTTAGTTTATTTTCCATTGACAAAATTGTATGTACTTATGGTGAGTACTTTATAATGAGTTTATAATATTTTCTTGCAGAGTAATACTCCATTACATGGATATATCAAAACTGTTTATTCACTTACATGCTGATGATCATTTAAATTTTTCAACATGGCTTTTGTGAATAAAGCTTCTGTGAACATTTGTATACATTATTTTATATGCACATAAGTTTGCGTCTGTTTAGCATCTTTTTGATAAAAAAGAGTATAATTTCTGAGTTGCATGTTAAGGGTATACGTAATTTATAAGAAACTACCAAACAGTTTTCCAAAAGGGTTAGATTGGGTAGAGCTTAGTTCCAGAGATTGGGGTGCAGATTGCAAGGGGATGCTGATTTGATGCACATGCTTGCCTCTCTGCTCAGAAAACGGGTGCTCCTTTTCTGACCTGTGTTTGGCCGTTCATTTTATTTTGCTTTGATACTGGAAGCACCTAGATCTTGATCCAAAATGCATTAGCCTCTTTTTTTCCATCTCTTACATAGAATTTTCATCATTTAAATCCTAGTTAACTTTTTACAAATACAGAGAGCTTTTCAAAATGTTTTTACATTTTAGTCTGTCTGGAATGGTTTCAGAAGATATTCATTCATACTGTTAGAAAAATTGCCATTAGTTTTTAGAGAGAAAACATGATTTCCTGCCTTTTCTATTTTCAGAAAAAAACTGTGTGTAATTTGTAGTGTTTCTTTATCAAATATTTTATACAATTCACCAGTGTAGCCATCTGTGCCTAGAATTTTCTTTGTGGTAAAATGTTTAATTATGAATTCAATTTTTAAAGTCATTACATGAGTATTCAAGTTTTCTCTTTCTTAAGTCAGCACTGCATTAAAATTGTTCATTACTCATCTTTATTATCCTTTCAGTGTTTGATGTATAGTGCTGTCTTTAATTCCCAATATTGATAATTTGGGTGATTGGAATTGTTTTCTTTCTTTAAAGCTTTTGTAGATTGTTTTGGCAAGAAGTCAAATTCCTTGAGAATTTTTTGGAATCTTTCAGTGCTTTTTGGTCATTATTTGTTAATTTGTGTTTAAAGGAATTGAGTTAGAAGTATCCCCCCTACTACTTTACAAACTATTCATACACTAATTCCCATACCTATGAATAAGCTGTATTACATGGCAAGAGGAGGTTTGGGTGTCAAGTTTGTAGGTGCAATTATGGTTGATAATTAGTTGACTTTAAAATAAGAAGAGCATCCTGGATTATCAAGTGAGCCCAGTGAAATCATAACAGTTCATTAAAGTAAAATAGGGAGGCAGAAAAGACGATCGGTGTCACAGTGATGATGTAAGAAACATACGAGATGTGAGACTCAAACAGCCATTGTTGGCTTTGAGGATGGATGGGAATCATGAGCCCAGGAATGCAGACCGCCTCTAGATGCTCAAAAATGAAGGAAATGGACTCTCCTCTGGAGCCTCCAGAAATAATTGCAGCTTCACACCTTGATTTTAGCACAGTGAGACCCATTTTAGACTTTTGATCTCCAAAACTGTAAGACAGCATATTTGTGCCATTTTAAGCTACTAAGTTTATGGCAATTTTTTATGGCAGCAGAAGAAAACTAATGCAAAGTCTTCACTGTAGTGTTGGATGAGGACTACTGCTCAAGCATGACAATTCTTATTCCTCCACTGAAGACCCTGGTTGTTCAACACTTTCTCCACTCTCATGGATGGTACACTGAGCATCTCCCATCCCACATGTCTTCTGATAATTTTTCAGATATTAGTTCCCAAATAGTTGTTCTTCCACAACCAGTTCTTCTTATGCGGTAGTTATCCAAATGATCAAGTGGGCCCTGTGCAGGGGGAACCTGTATGCTGGGCAGTTCTCTCCTCTCTGGTACTCTGCCTCAGTATCTCGGAATTTCAGTCGGTAGGTTGAAGGTCCCAGTATTCTACTTGAGTGACTCTTTCTTTTGCCACAATTCAGAAAATGTCCCAAAAAGAGAGAGCTGAGGACAATCACACCGTGTGTCTCAATTGTTTTTCTTCTTTCAGAGGTAACATTTCTGAGCTTCCAGTTGCCAAAATTATAGAAACAGACTTGTTATATATATATATATATATTGTCCAGTTTTTCCACTTCATTATATTTCTAGGGCATTTCTTTTATCAGTTTCTCTGCCACAGGCAGATGTGAAAGAAGAACCTTCATTTATTAAGGACTGAAACTCATGTATGTAAGTGTCTGTTTTTTTTAATAATTCTAATCTGTTGAGCGTGTATGCATTAATTTCAGAAATTTGATCGTTCACTGTTTAGTCACTGTTTAACATCCCATTTATTCACATTCATATTTGCATTCATATTCATGTTCATTCTTACTTACAAAAGCATTTTTTCATTTGCGCCTTCAATTTTTCATTCACTTTTTCAGGCACATAAACATATACTCTAAGTACTTTGCTGAACTTAACAAAGAGAAATTTCAAAACGTAATGTAATTTTCACATCATGCCTTAGGTGACTAGCCAGCTTTCCAGGTAGGCTGTCAAACCTACACTCAGACTTGCCAGTAGCAGATTTTTTCGCTTTAGGGATAAAACCCAGAGAATCACCTGAAAATCTCCAGAGAAATGTATGCAAATTGCATTTTTCTCAGTCTTTCTTTATCACCACCAGGCTGTAGAAGGGTAAATAACAAACATATTTAGGAGAATAAAAAGCATTATATAATCATGCTTCCTGTTGCAACCTCCTTTGCTTGTATACCATAAAGAAATTAAGACAATTACTATTTACTTTTCTACTTCATGCCTTATTCTATAACCAACATAAATCCTGAAAATTTGCCTGTAAGCATTGTTTAAAATTAAACATACTATTGTGCACCAATTAATGATTCTTTGCCACATTATTTAAATAATGAAATTGATAGCCAGTAAATGTACCAACTTATTTGGCTGAGTTCAAAATTTGAAGTAGCACTCTGTAACAAATCTTTCAGCTTTATATAGTGCTCTTTCAGGTAAGGTATAAGAATATAAATGGGTTATTTTGAGAATCTAACACTAACATTGTTAGCTCATTCAAATTGTGAATACTGGGGCTTGCTTTAATGCCTTCAAAATAATGTAAATATAATTTATATCATACATAATTCATAAACAGTGATTTTTGTGCCTGATTTCATCATGTAGAAAAGCTGCAATAGAATATTGTGAATTCAGAACCTTCTAAGAAAATAGGTAATAAATTTAATATTTGAGGCAATGATCAAAAAGATATATACACATTGTTGGCCAGGCACAGTGGCTCGTACCTATAATCCCAGCACTTTGGGAGGTTGAGATATGTGGATCACGTGAGGTCAGGACTTAGAGACCAGCCTGGCCAGCATGATAGAACGCTATCTGTATTGGTCTGTTTTCACACTGCTGATAAAGACATATCCTAGACTGGGCAATTTACAAAGGAAAGAGGTTTAACTGGACTTCCAGTTCCACGTGACTGGGGAAACCTCACGATTATGGCAGAATTCAAGGAGGAGCAAGTCCTGTCTTACATAGATGGTGGCAGGCAAAGACAGAGCTTGTGCATTTATATTCTGCTTTATAAAGCCATCAGATCTCATGAGAATTATTCACTATCATGAGAACAGTGCAGGAAAGACCCACACCCATAATTCAATCACCTCCCACCGGGTCCCTCCTACAACATGTTGGAATTCAAAATGAGATTTTGGAGGGGACACAGTCAAACCATATCACCGTCTCTACTAAAAATAAAAAGCAGCCAGATGTGGTGGCATGTACCTGTAGTCTCAGCTATTTGTGAGGCTAAGGCAGGAGAATTGCTGAAACCTGGGAGGCAGAGGTTGCAGTGAGCCAAGATTGTACCACTGAACTCCAGCCCAGGTGACAAAGCAAGACTGTCCTCCCCCCAAAAAAAAAGATATATACACTTCCTTGTGGTATATATTTGAAGCATCCCAACACTGTGTATCACTCAACTTGGACATAAGCCATTTTCTCATAAATATATTTTCTACATTAAAGTACTTCTAATAAAAAAACTTCAGAAATATGAATAATTATGTTTATTAATGTTGAATGTATTCCATGATGCAACTGATGATCATTTTATTGTGACTTCCCTAAAAGTAAACAGCCTGGTAATTTTCTGAAACAAGGTATAATTCACAAATATTACTCTCCTAGAAGTTCCCCCATTGTATGTGGTAAAAAATTACTAATTAAGTTTATATTTGCTTCTGCAAATGTGACTACATTTGTGATATTTAATATTTATAATAGCCCTACAATTCATGATAAAATATGCCATAGAAAATATGTACAGCAACATCAAAATCTAAGATGACATATACCTGACAGAACTTACTTTTTTTACTCTTCTGCTAATGGTCTTGATATGGTTTGGCTCTGTGTCCCCACCCAAATCTCATCTTGAATTGTAATCCCCACACATCAAGGGAGGAACCTGACAGAATGTGATTTGATCAAGGGGGCAGTTTTCCCAGTGCTGTTCTCATAACGCAGAGTGTGTTTTCACAAGATCTGGTGGTTTAAAAGTGCTTTGCAGTTTCCCCCTACCCTGCTGCTGCCATGTAAGACGTGCTTTGTTTCCCCTTCACCTTCTGCTATGATTTTAAGTTTCCCAAGGCCTCCCCAGCCATGCAGAAGTGTGAATCTTTTGTTTACAAATTACTCAGTCTCAGGTAGTTCTTTATAGCAGTGTGAAAACAGACTAACACAGGCCTTTTGTAAATTCTAGGCCTCTATGTCTGTTCCAGACATAGAATATTATTCTGTAGGAGTTCCATGGAGTGATTCACTTGGTCAAGAATGACTGGACATGATCATTGTTGAGAATCCCATGCAATATACAGGGAAGTGTGGGGTGGGTTTTTTGGTAGTTAATTGTTTCTTTTTCTGTTTTTGGCAATTTTTTTTTTATGTTTCTGAGAAAGCCAAAATAGAAGTATTCCCTTTTGTGCTGGAAATGCTTGTATACTGGTAGATGCAGTTATCAGAGTATGATATCTATCACTACTGAAGTCCAAAGGGGAGGCAGGTGCATCACAAAGATTAGCTGTGTGACATTGTGAGACTTCACAGTTAACTGTGTAACCAGCAGACTCTGCCTTCATTGTTTCAGAGTATTTTAATGGCTTTTCTATCATTCATTGAAGATATTAATTATGTAAATGTTACCATATTACATTACTAGAAGTATATGATGCTCCTGTTAATAATATACATTTCTTGCAATAATAGAATCATTTACTAGCTGTTATTTATTTATTACATAGAAGAGTAGGAAATCTTAAAAATGTTGATATCTAAAATTATTAATGTTTAGAAAACATTTAGTCATAAGGCACAAATCAAAACCGTATTCATTTGTGAATAATATTGTCAAAACCATTCTTATTCCCATAGTTATATAATTGCATAATTAATTGTACAATTATATATAGTTATATAATTAATTCTACAATTATATATAGTTATATAACTACAGTTTCTCTGTCTTCTCTCTCTCTTTGACTCTCTCTCTTTCTCTCCCGTATGATATATTTTTCCTCAGTTGATATGCATTTGAGATTATCTTAAAGCCATGTTTATATGAATCCAAATTTCTCTCTAAAATAAAACTACATAACAAAATTGAGCATGCCAAATAATAGTTTTATTGTCTCAATTAAATGTCACTAAATTAAAATGTTCACAGAGAGTGTGTTTGAAATAAACACTTGAGATATCATCTATTTAAAAAAATCATTCACGCTTACTGTTAAATACCATAATGTGTCATAATTTTTTTGTAACAGAAGCAGAGAAAGAGCATTTTGGTTGCCGATGTAAGAGAATGTTAAATTCTATGAGAAATAATTATGTCAAAAATAATTATCTGAATTTCTGTACATTATTAACAACAGCTTTAATATTTATTTAAAAATTAAAATTATCTTTCAAATATATGATTATAACAAAATAATAAACACAATACAACTTTCTGTCAAAGTTACACTTCCTTATACGAATATTAATGCAGAAAAACTGGCTTTCAATATTTAATGATTTATTTCTATGATTTAAAATTCACATACAATTAAAAAATATGTGTAAAAGTTAATATAGAATACAATGAGCATTTTCCAACTAAGCAAAAGATTTGGAGTTATTTGTTACTATTTCTCAGGTAAAATTCAAAATGTGACATTTTTTGGCTCTTTAGACTATATATATTCTTCCTATTAGAAAGTATAAACTTCCTTTATATTTCAGTTAAATAAGTAGGGTTGTGTTTGCATACAATCAGTTAATTACAATAATAATAAAGACCATTTTGACTCTACTTATGTTAAAATGGAATTTAGTAGACTTTGTAAGGCCTTTTCTGTTATTATTTTCATTAATTTTCACTATGCTCAGCAGTATTGGCACTGATTTGCATTCCAAAAGATAGATTCAAATGGTATCATAGATTTAACTTGAAACATAAAAACTAAGAAATTCAAAGTTAAGCTCATATTCGATTTTGTTATAATCCCATTAAAACTGGGCTATTATTTTTAATTTGCATATTTTTCATTTATAATGCTCCCTAATAGGTCTGGCATTAATGCTCAAAGAGACAGAATAAATGCTCTAAAACTTGAGATTTTAGGGACTTTTTAGAACCATTTCTCCATCTGTGACTCTCTTTACCCTAGCTTACTTTAAACTGTATTTACTTTGAAAAAACAATGCTTCTTTCATTCAACAATACTCAATGTTCATTACTATGTGTGAGACTTAGTTTATTCTTGGAAATTCATGAAAGACAATTCGTAATATCTTGCCAGGAAAATTCTTACAGTGTAGCAAGGAAGGCAAAAAATGACCTCAAAAGCTCAATTTCTAGTCAAAAGTACTTTGAAAAGATACTTCTTGTAAGATGTCCAGAGAAATGACATCTATGTTAGACTGGGGACAGGTGAAGGAAGTATATTTTGAAAGTTTCTTGGAGAAGAAAAACTGACTCAAAAGAAACAGTGAAGAAAAAGAACTTCCAGTTACTGAAACTCACTTTGCCTTCTAATAGATTCCTTTACCCTCTGGTTTTCTCTCTGCAGAAGTGGCATGCAGATGATGGTACTGAGTAATGTATGGTTTCTCTCTCTTATTTTGAGCAAGATAGCTTTAACACTTTCCTCAGTTTGAGTAACTTTTAGGCAGTGACTCTAAACTCCTAACCTCCCTTTCCTTAGAGCATTTACTTAAGAAAACTTTTAAATGTAAATTCTTTCCCTGACCCTTTGAGATGGAAATCTCCTCCCAGCGTTTGGCCAATTTTATTACCAGCTGGTACCTTTCTCAAGAACCTGGGAGCCATCCTTTTGAAATGTAATCATCCAGAAAAATATGCCCTTATCTTCCAGTCTCTGTGTAGACGGCTAACTTCAATAAGCACCAATTAGCAAACACGGAACGCCTAATCACATTGACTAACTTCTCTATTAGTACCTTCCAGTAACTTTTACACTAGATCACCCCAGGACTTGAAAATTTTCTTGACTTATTTCAGCAGTGAGACTCAATTTCTTTTCCCTCTTGAAATAGTTGTGAATAAAGTCTTCCTTGCCTGTTGAACTGTTGGGCACAATTTTTCTTTTAAGAGTTTCAAGGTATCATTTCCCCATGAACGAACTTTGGAGTAAACTGCATGGAGTCACTCATAATGAGGGAAATAGCATACATTGAGACAATGGATTTTGCAGCTTATTGTTATTTTTTGCTTCCATAAGAAGTAATGAGGATCTTGATAGCAGAAAAGCAAAAGAACAACATAAAATAGGCATTTAGATTCTTGTCTGACTTTTCAGAAATTTTAACCTAAATGTGCAGCATCCATAATAATCTTAGTGATATCAAGACTGGTGTCTCAGTTCTTTTTGTGTTGCTATAACTGAATTCTTGAGACTGGGTAATTCATTAAAAGAAAGAAAGAAAGAAAGAAAGAAATGTTACTTATGGTTCCGGAGCCTGGGAAGTTCAAGATCAAGGTAACACATCTGATGAGGCCTCTTTGTAATATCATCCCATGGTAAGAGATTATCACATTGTGAGGCAGAGCAAGTGTCCTAGCCCAGGTCTCTCTTCCCCTTTGTTTATAAAGCCACCAGTCCCAACATGAGCCCCCCACCCTGATGACCTTACATAATTCTAATTACCTCCCAAAGAATAATGAGGATTAAATTTCAACATGAATTTTACAGAAAACATCCAAACCACAGCAACTGGTGTGTAATTTATGGGAATTGCTGAAAGTGCTATCAGTCTATTTTCTGTGCTATGGAAGGTCAGAATTCTCCATAGAGAGATAAAATTTATTTAATGTAGTAATGACAGTGCAGATTCATTATATCCTCTGATAAAGGAGAACTACCTTTTTAACAAAAATGTATAATCCCAGAAGACACCTTTGAAGAGACTGCTACAACAATCATACTTTCAATGATTAGTTTTTACTCTGCCGTTTCCAATTATTTAACTTGCTTTTTAAAAACTAATTAGTGAATTATACCAACACTACTATATTACTTTCAAAATGGATGCATGGATTTATAACAAAAGACAGCGTACAGTTAAATCATTAAATTCAAGGTAAATAGCGAGACTCAAATGTCTTTCTGTATTTATGTTTGCACATCTATGTGTATGTATGTATTATACAATGTAAGGAAATCACCATTTATAGATCACTATCAAGGGCAAAGTTCTACAGAAATGACTTTAGTATTCACTTCAGTTCTGGACTCTATTAAATCATTTTCTTTTTTTTTTTTTTTTAATATATATATATACTTTTTATTGCATTTTAGGTTTGGGGGTACATGTGAAGAACATGCAAGATTGTTACATAGGTACACACACAATCATTTTCTTATAAGTGTCAAAAAGATATAATTATTTAAATGTGACAATGTTTACTAATGTCCCAATGTCATTTTTCTTATGTCTGTGAGCTTGTTCTTTTAAGAATTCCGCTAAATAAGCACAGGTAGAAAAGGCACATTTGTTTAAGCTTAGACTCCTTTTTACTTGCCCTACCTCATAAATCAAAAACATTGCACACTTGGAAAAGAGCTTTCCTTTTAACATCCATGGCTTTTATGCATTTCTGAGCAATTTAAAATGATTAGAAAGCTGTCTGCACCAATTCATAGCTAATATGTTACCCTAGCATAATCTTGACTTGAGAAGATAGTCTCCTCCTTGAAGTTGCTCCAGGAAAAGCATGAGAGAAACATGACGTGGAGCAAACTTTCATTAGAAAATGTAGACCAAAAGACACTTGATTGTCCTTTTAAAGTTTTCATTTCTCTCCTTGACTCTTCATAGAAAGCTGAGGTAAATAAAAGTTACCTGTGCTAAGTTATTGCTTCTCAATTGTAGGGAAGTCATTTACAGCTGTCTAAGCATGAGATATATACATTCAATGTTTTAATATTGACAAAAATTCTCAATTGTAGGCAAGTCATTTACAGCTATCTAAGCATGAGGTATATACATTAAATGTTTTAATATTGACAAAAATTTAAAATAGTAACATGTACTTAGGCAAAAAAATTAAAATTTTTATTTAAGGAGTGACAAGATATTAATCTAAACTGCTGTCCATTTAGGTTAACATCTTGTTACTCCTTAAATAAAAAATTTAATTAAATTTTTTTTACTCTTTAAATAAAAATAAAAACATTCACGTAGATAATGACTTTTAGTTGCATTTAGTTCAAAATGGATACAATTGCAATCTCTTGTTAAATATTTCAATGCTTGTATAAGTAAAATGAATCTAGTTAAAATACTATAAAATAATAAAACAATTGAGGAGAAACAGAAAATTAGGGTTATCTTGTCATAGTTAACAGGAAATTTTGTATATATGTTATCACAATATGATGATTTAAGTAGAACTTAATTGATTAATTTAAGGAAAATTTCTATTAATTTTTCTGTTCTATATACCATACTGTGTTTTTCTAAGATATAGAACATATTTAATTTATTTCTATGTGTTCAAATTAACAGATAGCTTGATGTTAACAAGCAAACTCAAAACTTTTTGGCTGATTTTCAATTTCATACAAAAATATGTAATATTTTTATATTTAATAAAATATACAATTTGATACAGATGTAATAATTATTGATTTTTCCAACAAAATTATAGCATTCCAGATGACTTTAGGAAGACAAAAATACATAGGCTATAACACTGAATAAGAGATATGAAAAATAAGTATTTATTTCTAAAGAAAACAACAATTTATGTTAGAATATTCAACCATAATTTTAAATTCTTTAGAGGAAGACGCAGATAGCTTTAGATCATATTTATAAATAACGTTTAACATTACGTAGTATTCTATACTGTTAAACCACTCTTTCAGCAAATAGTTATTCATGACTGAATTGAAATGCATTCACTTTTAAATAGATTCTCACATGAAACTCCTATGAAAGTATTATAATTTGAAGCACTTACTCAGCATACTTAGCCAATTCTCAGTACATGATTAAAATTATAATGTAATAATTTATGCTTGATTTACTTTTTGGCTTATCTTTTTTTTTTTTTTTTTTTTTTTTTCACCCTACAGTGCAGGTTTTCTCAAACTTTATTGTGCATAAAACTTCCTAGGGAGCTTGTTAAAAATAAAGATTTCTAGTCCCTATCTACAGATGTTCTGATTTAGTAGGCTTGGTTCAGAGCCAAATAATCTTCGTTTTTAACAAGCATATTGGGTAATTATTATGGATATGATTCCGGGACCACAATTTTAATAATACTCTTTCTCATAACTATTCACACTCATTCTTTTAAACATTTAGCTTAATTTCAAACCTGTTCTTTTCTTTCATCTTTTCCTGTCTGTTTCACCTTTGTTTCTGTCTCTGTCAGTTTCCTTTTCTCTCTTCAATATATTAAACTTGGAAGAATTGTGGCAAAAAATAAAATAACATGTAGAAGTGATTGTATTTATAAGGATTTTTTTGAAAATTTCTACCTCAATGTCTTAAAACCATAATGAGAGCTCTACGATCCTTTTGTAGTTCATGTGTATGATGAGTGGGTGTTCACACGCTTGTGTGAGATGCGCCACCCTTGAAAAAAAAAAAGAGAACTCAATAAATGTTATTTTTAATATTGTAATTATGTGACAGCAACAGCTAAAAAAATATATTGTAATTATGTTTTCAGCCCCTTTGGTTGCATTGTTTTAATTATAAGCTAATATTTATTACTCACAACCCTTTCATTTTGTTGCTATGAATTAAGATTTTAAAAAAAGGACACTTTTGTAATTTTATCTCCTACTTGTAAAATAATATCTACTATAACATAAAATTACTGTATTTTATAAAATTGATGGTACCATTGTTTTAGTATATTACTAATATGGAAACAAATTGTAATTCAATGTGTTTTAATTATTTCATTTGAATTTTAGCTACATGAAAATTAAAAACATTCATCTTAGAATTATGAAAACATAACTTAATAAATAACATTGTAATTGTTTCTTAAGTATCCTTTATTATTTACTTTGCAAACACGGGCATTAAGCATTTCAGCATCAATTTTGTGGTGGCTAAGATCATGTTTATTCTCTTGGAATTATTCTCCTAAAGCTTCAAAGTTATACTTATATTCATTGCATCTCCTGTTGACTTATTCTTCAGCCAATCTCCAGTAAATTATAGTTTATTGAAGCGACTTTTCTATAGCAATCAGGATCATTTTATTTCAAATACTTCAGACTACAAATAATAGATAAGTTGAAAGAGACTGTGTTATGCATCCATTTAGTTCATTTTTTTTTTTTTACAGTTAACTAGGTGTGTAAACTTAATATCTGCAAATCTTGGTTGTTTTAAACCGTAATACATACAAAAGCCTTTGCATGTGACAGTTTAAATCGGTTTTAAATATCTTCTCAATACCATCTCTTTTTGACTGATATATATGCACTCAAGATACATAATTTTAAAATGGTATCTTTCAAACAAATTGAATTGATATCGCCAGCTAAGCATTTTCCACCTATGCATACTCATTTTGATTTCTCTCCCAAATATACTGATGGTAGTAGATCAAAACAGAGGAATGGAGATGTTTGCTTTCAGACACTTCTTTAGCTCCTTAATGATGTGCAGCCCTGGAGGCCAGGAAAGTATTTTCATTCATGCATTTTTTTTTTTTTTTTTTACACTGAATGGATCTCTATGAGTTGCATGCTTTGGGTTGAGCACTGTGCCAGTCAGTGAGAATACAGCAAAAAGAAATAAAGAGATGGACTCTAACATCGTGGGACCTTCACATTAACTGTGCCCTGGGCATGTTGGCAGAAGAGTTGGACTCTGAAGTTAGCGCTGTGCTGGAGCTAGCCTGTAGCAGCTCATAGGAACAAATCGTTAAATGTTCAGAAATTGGTAACCTTTTAGGAATTTTGCAGATCTGTTGATGTCATGTTACTTGAAATCAATTACGGTGGAAATATTTACACAATAGAAATCAACAAAGATGAACATAAAAATTTTGTTCCTCAAGAGTTGGTCTTAAATACTTTTTATCATGCCACTCTTTGTAACATAAAATAAGGACACTCTATGTATTCAAAAGTTGAAAGAGGTATCAGTGAAAATCTCTTGAATGAAGTGTTATTTAAACTGAATAGTGACAGAAAGACATAATAGATCTTCATGGAGAGGGCAGGGTTAAATAGCATAAACACAAAAACACTTAGAAAGAGTGTGTGATATTGATGATAATGAAATCAGTTCAAATATGGCTTAAATTTTTAAAAATAAACTGTAGAATGACAGAAATGTAAGATGTGGAAAGGAGGTGAACAATTATCATGTGAAACCTTCCCAATCATATAACATCCTGACTTTTATTTCAAAGGCAAGGGAATATAATGTGCAGGTTAATTTAATTATATCTGCATTTTACAAATAAATTTAACTGTGGTTTGCAGAACAAATTGAAGAAAAAGTTCTAAGGAAATGGTTGCATTTTTTTCCATAGTTAGGGAGAGAGATGACTTTTTGGCTCAGATCATAGTGGCAATAGAGATGAAGAGGATTTGATATAAAGTAGAAGCTGTTTCATGAAACATCGACAGGATTTTGTAATAGGGATATGCGAAGCGGCAATAGAAATGGCAAATTATTACTTATAGATTTCATACTTAGTCAAATCACTCATTTAGTGAGTGTCATTGAGGCATGAGACACCCAGTGGCAAAAGTAGAAACTAAAGAAGATTTAGGAATACACATTTGATATATTTAAAATTCCTCTACAAGTAACATCTTCACAGAGACATTGAGAAGGTAGTTAGATAAGAATCTGTAGGCTAGAAGGAATTTAAAGTGTGGAGACATCCATTTGGGAGTGATGGAAAGAGAATGCTGCCATATAGTAGAATAACATAAAAGAAGCTTTAGAAAACTTGTCTCATGTATCTATTTTTATGTAGCAAGCCATCGTAAAACCAAATAGTTTAAAAAATTAAGTTTCCTTTACCTTCACTTGGGTCAACAGTTTAGATTGGGTTCATGGGGTGGTTCTTTCGTTGCTTTCAACTTAGATCACTCAATGCATTGCCTTGGGCTAAGTGCTGTAAAATAGCCTTCCCCACATGACTGAGAGTTGGTGCTAGCTAACTGGTTTGGGGTTCTTCACATGGAGACTTCATTCCACAAACAGCAAAAAGCACAGCAGTCCTCAGCGGCCAAGCCTTTCAAGCCTTTGCTTGCATCATATTTGCCAGTATATCACTCACCAAGGAAAGTAACAAAGCCCATCTTAGTCAATGTGAGAAGGAAGAATACAAGGATATGCCTACAAGGACACAGGACACATTGGGGGCTGCTTCTGTAACAATCTACAAGAAATCTCAATGGTCAAGTAGAACACAAGCTAGCAAAGAAGATGGAAAGGGAACAGCTAGAATATTGTTAAGAGGAAAATATTAAAAAGAAACCACACAAATGACAAAGAAAGACAGTAAGAATGACAGAATTTTTAATAAAGAGGTTACAATTTTGGTTGCATGGTATATCTTTATTATTTCTTTAATTCTTCAGTTTTGTGTCAGGTAGGATTATATTCAATTGTACATAATAAAAATAAGCTCTTATTATAGCTTAAACACAAGTGTATGCTATAACAACATTTGATGAGGTTCAGATATAGGTTGTGCAGCCCTGGCACTGTGGCTCAACAGGAACTAGACTCTCTCCTGCAGCATTTATATCGTCATCTTCCATCTTCATATAGGTTGTTCCATTATTGCAACATGACTGCTACTAACTACTCCAGGCAGGTAGAAGAAAGAAAGATAAAGAAAAGTAATGGCTTTATTTTAATGACATTATGGGAAAGGTTGCTTCTAGCTCTTTTTACTGCTCAGCATCCTGTAACGTGGTCACATCTGAATTCATGAAATAAGGAATACTAGAGTACATTTAACTGGCCACAGGGCCCCCATAGAATCAGAGTTCCACTAATAAGGTTATTCTATATGAAAGCAGCAGAATCTGCTTCAAGCTTCTATTTAATTTGACATATACAGTAATGCTGTGTTGTTTCTAAGACCCTAGTATTTATATCATTCATATGTCTCACTCTTCTTTATCTACATACCACTTACTGATTTTATGTACTTTCAGTAATTGATTATCTGACCAAGTAGAGAATTTGTTATTTACTGATAATAAGAAGCTAACATTTAGTGAATATTTAATTTGTACCCAGCAATTTGGTGTTTACACATTTCACATTAATTAAATCCTGTAACAACCCCTTGAAATAAGTACAAATATTGTTATTAAATTAGAAGACAAGAAAGTCATCAGAAAGTATTAAGTAATTTACTCAAAATCATGTGATTAACAGAGTTTTAAATTTTCTTTTATATAAATACAAGTTCTAACTGGTATAGCATATAACACTGCCCAGTAGTATAATAGAAAGTACATAAAAAAGAGTGCATTCTGTTTAGTATTCAAAGTTCTACCTAATACTAGATGTTTACAGAAATACATTTTCCAGTAGAGTTTTTAATGTGAAAAATTTCAGTCTCACTGTACCATTTTTAAAACATGACTTCCTTCTTTGATTTTCTGTTCAATTATACTCATTGCATCAAAATATTCTATACATTAATATTTTTAGAGTTCTACTCATGCTTCCATATGAATAAATTTGTTGCATGTGATTACAAGTTTGCTTTCAAAACATCTTAATCATTTTTATTAGGCCAAATAAACAATGTTATTACATTTTAATAATCTAATGGGGGACAAAAATAACACTATATAAGAAACATTCAATATTTTAGAATATATTGAATGTAATGAATTTTGAAACTTTAGATATATTCAAATATCAAGTAATTCCTTTTATATAAAATAATGTGAGGCTTTAAAGTATTAAGCAATAGAAGCCTCTTGAGTCCATGACACTATTTGTTAATAGCCAAAGGTTTATTTAAGTATAGATATCTTATACCTACAAAAGAAAAAAAAGTCATAATATCTTTTTATTGTGCCTTTCCTTCTAAAATGTAAGAAACATCCTGAGAAATTCTCTGAAGGTAGAAAGCCTGCATATAATGAGAGAGGCAACTCAGACGAGTATCCTACGTTTCTTCAAACTATAAAATAGCTAGTATCCAGAGGATTTGTGCTGAATCAACTTTATTTAAATGGGATATTGCTGCATGTTCACAATAGAAGGCCATACCTTTTCCTCTGCATAATAATATAAGCCTTTATGTTTTTCAGAAAGAAAATTCTCAGAACATTAAAGAAAGTAGAAACTCTCATTATTCAAGAAGTTAGGTAGAAGAAATGTGATGACTCTGAATTCAATAAAAGGTGAGTTTTATTCCAAACAGTGGATTCATTTTTATTAGGCACTCTGCGTTTTTATGGTAATTGCCAGTACAGTTTATGCAGGGAAGTCTGAACTATGGGCTAATATAAGTTTCACAATTTTCTGTACAAAGAAAGTAAGGTAAGCCTATCTCATCTGTAAGACTGATATGATAAAATGATTTTGTGTTTCTTACAATATCCAGTACATAGACTTAAAAGTTGAATGTTTTATGGAATTTCAACGTTAAATGGATTTGCTTTATTAACATTTCTGTGCATTCTTAACACCTTAAAAAATTCTTATCATCACATTTTATGATCTCTTTAAAAGATTTGTTTAATGCCATTTCTAACTTTCAGGTTAAATATTTTCAGCATTTGCATATCTGCTGCTACCGCCAGTCAACCTCTTTATGTTTCATCAATGCCAATTAAATTCCCTTGAGTCAATGTTTACTGTACACCTAAAATGTGCCAGGCACTGTTCTTGACAAAAAAGATAAAATGACAGTTTAAATAATTCCCACTGTTGATGTGTTCATTGTTCAATTCATCTTTTGTAATTAAGTATCATTCATTAAACAACTACTCTTATTCAATAACTGTATTTGTTTCTGGTTATAACACATGGCTACCGCAAACAGACTTTTCAGGTTTCTAATAACATTTTCTTTTGTTTAGCAGATATGTGGCTGGTGGTGTTGCCATGTATGAGCATACGGAGAGAGGCAGATGTAATGAGAGATGGTTTGTGATGCAGCAAATGGCAAGATCGTGCCTCGTGTTTCATAGTATAGATTCTATGTTTTAATTTAAGTTCAGAGAGAAGCCTTTTAGAGTTTAAAGAAAGAAAATAATATGATTCAAATTATGTTTATAAAATTATTTATAAAGAAGAAATAAAATCTTGGAGCATAAAATAGAAACTCCATATGGAGAAACTAGAAAAGAAGCAATATTCAGAGACAGTATTTTAAAAATAATAAAAGTCATCATTTCTCAGATGGACAAACGATAGTTTGTTTGGGGCAAGACAAATATGTGCAAATATACATCAGTAGATCAAATAGAACAGAGGACATCATTTAAAAAAAAAACTAAAAATGCACATTATTGGATAAAGAGCATACTTGTCAAGAACAAAAGTATACACCAGGAAGCAAGAAAATAATTTATTTAAAGTGCTGAGAAAATATGCTACCAACCTATACTATTATACCATGATTTAAAGACAAATAAAGTATTTTCAGTAAAAAATAACACATAAAACTAAGATAAATGAACTACAAGAACTATAAAAAAATGGCATTTCAAAAAGAACAACATTGAATCTATGTATGAAGAATAAAATGTAAGAAAAT
>PVKV010004590.1:100276-126244 GCA_004027835.1 Alouatta palliata
GCATGGTGGCACGTGCCTGTAGTCCCAGCTACTCGGGAGGCTGAGGCAGGAGAATTGCTTGAACCCAGGAGGCGGAGGTTGCGGTGAGCCGAGATCGCGCCATTGCACTCCAGCCTGGGTAACAAGAGCGAAACTCCGTCTCAAAAAAAAAAAAAAAAAAGAAAATTTTGAAGGAAACAAATTGCTCAATATAGAGATATTTTTAAAATTTTTGTTAATTCTGGAGGGGGAATGTGTTGTTATTAATTTAACAAACTCAAACATCATAGAAGACAGGAGGGAGAAGTAACAGATTTAAATCATTTCCCATTTGCCCCAAGAATACTGACCAGTGGTGCTTGCAACTGCAGCGTTTACCCCCAAATAACTTTTCTACAAAGTATCTTGCTTTTATTATTATTTTTACATCACTCTAGTATATCACCTTTCAAAACAAAAGACACTATTCTATTTATAGCATTCTATTTTTAGTAGTGATATTTCCATTTACAAAATATAGTAATTTTCAGTTGCTGAAAATGTCAAGTTCTAGTAGTACAGCATTCCTACATGTGATACTAACATAGTTTTCATACAGTTATTAGCTGAAGGTTTATTTGGTGAATTCGACATTTCCAAAATAGGTGATTCTGATGATTCAGATGATTTCGATGTTAGTTCTGTTTAGAAATAACTCAAGAATAGTTTTTATATTTTACCTTCATAATGAAAATCAGTCAGATTTGCTTCAACCTCAAAGAACATGTTTATGTAAAATTAAATGAGCACTGGCAGTGAGCTGTTTTTTTCCCTAAACAAACAAAGAAAAAAGAGTTAAAAATGTTTCAGCATCATTCAGCTAGAAGGTGAGGATACAGTTAAATTTCACCTTTTAAGAAAAATGTCAGATGCTTTTTCATTAAAAAAAAAAAAAAAAAGACAAACATTAAAAGAAAAATGGTAGAATACAGAAATTCTAAACCCCTGGATTAGGGGGAGAAAACAAAGGAAAAGAAAACAGAAATTGTGATAAATCCAATGGGAGAGAGAAAAAGAGAAAAGACAGAAAAATGAGACTTAAAATCACAAAATGTAGTAATATATAGTAAAAATGATTAAAAGTATATTACTGATAACAAAATATAGTGAAATGATCAAAAGGATATTACTGATAGCAATAAATAAAAAATTCACCATGACACTGAAAATTACTAACAGAATGAATAAAAATATGTCAACTAATATAGAGATTAGTAAAGATACATCCAAATAAAAATCATACAAAAAGTTGAAAGATATGTGATGTAAGAATAAATAGATTAATAGATAAATGGATAGGTTGTAGCTAGATAAATGAATATAGCTCAGATAAGTATAAAAGAAATAATGCTGGATTGCTTATATTAATATCACAGAAAAGTATCTTATATGAAACATTATTGTTAAAGATTAAGGTAGACACTAAAATAAAGTATAAAATTTCCAGTAAGTCATAGCAATTGTAATGTAGCATGCAGCTAATAATAAAGCCTCCATGGTACATTAAGCAAAAAAAGAAGAAAAAAAAAAGAAAAGAAAAGTCAACATAATTGCAAAGGTAATTAACAAATATCCGATCAAAATGAGAAATTCTAACACATTTTTCATAGATTAGGCAGAAAAAAATGATAAAAATGTAAACAATTGGAACAGTATAATGAATAATTTTTGCTGAAGATACATATAAAAATTACTACATCCAATGCACATAAATAGAAATAATGTTGACCTACGTGAGAAATATTTATGATATTTTAACATAGGCTAGGATATAAAAAAAATCTCAGCAATCTCCATGTGTTAGTCAATTTTCACACTGTTGACAAAGACATACCCAAGACTTGGGCACTTTCCAAAGAAAAAGGTTTAATGGACTTACATTTCCAGTGGCCAGGGGTGGCCCACAATCATGGCAGAAGGTGAAAGCCAAGTCTCACATGGCAGCAGACAAGAGAAAAGAGAACTCGTGCAGGGAAATTCCTGATTTTAAAACCATCAGATCTTGCGAGACTTATTCACTATCATGGAAACAGCATGGAAAAGACCTGCTCCCATGATTCAGTTACCTCTCACTGAGTTCCTCCCATAACGTGTGCGGATTCAAGGTGAGATTTGGGTGGGGACATAGCCAAACCATATCACTCCACAAAGCAGCAAACATTATAACTTGTTCTTTAATCAAAATCCAACTAAATCGACATCATTGGCAAGCATAGAACAACACACAGCAACAACGAAATCTTTAAAATAATGTTTTTTCATCCAAGATGTCAAATTAGAGGCATTTAGCATGGCTTAGCCACTTGGAAACAGCAAAAGAGTGCATAAAGATCAACTCTGAGAGTTTTAAATCAACAAGGAAGATGGTATTTCACCAGAAGAACGAAGAACAACTCAGACTTCAGAAATGACAAGGTGGACAGCAGTCCCTGTGATAGTGATTGGCTGATAAAGGTGAATGAAGCCCCAGTAAAGGAGAGGGGCAGTCACTCTCCCTCTATGACTCACCTTTCCAGTAGGGATCTGTGTAATTCAGAACAAAACAGCACAGTTTCTTCCAAGCCCTGGAGCTAACATGGAGAAAGGCTGAAAGATGGAGAGAAGAAAAGGCACCAGGAAAAGCTATAGATATTTTCTCAGTTCCAGAACTAAAAGAAGGACACCGTTTTTTAATCCAGGCTCACACAAAGTCAGTCACTGTTTTGCTACCTGGCAGTGGTACCCACAACAAGAAGTTTAGTCTCGGGCTAGAGATTGTAATTATTACTCTGGAGTAGGGAAGGGTCCATATAGCCAGAATTGAGTGGGAGTGTAGAGACTATCCCAGAAATGGGTACTAGAGTCGGTCTCTCTGGCATCACAAGACTGGAGTAAGAGGACAGTTGCTGAAGCTGAGATTTAACGAGTGAGATGTGCAGCCAGAAACCACTTTATAACCTAGAACCAGCCTGCCTATGTCATTGCTGGGTGTCTTAGACTGCTCCCATGGTCAGTTGAGGGACAGTTCCCTACCAGTTTTGAGGAGTGGAAGGGAGGTGGACCCCACTCACCTAGAGATCTACCCTTCAATGCAGTCTGCCTCTAAAGGAGTGGGGAGCACAGCCTACCAAAGCCCGCCTGAGCCAAAAGAAACACAAGTATGGTGCTAGCCTCTGAAGGCAACATCACCACCAGTGTCTTGGAATGGGCTAGGAGAGGAGATCATCTCTAGTCTCCCACAGCAGCTCTTCCCATTAGAATCCAGGTAGTGGGCTGAAAGAGACACTTCCCAGTTTTCTCCAGTGGTTCCACCACACTGAGAGTGAACTTATAATGGGGGAAGATGCTTTTTGTGCTTCATTGCCACTGCCTCCAATGAGGGTAAGCATGGGCAGAGTAAGAGCCTACCTACTGGCTCTGATTCTTAAGCACCATCTACTGGACTACTGTCTGAATTATAGCACAAAACAAAAATATGTCACTACGACAAGCAATGTCTGAAAAAAATCACTAAATGAACCCATCTGCAATCAAGGAACCATACAAAGCCTACACTCTCTGAAAGTACCCAGAGAAAAGGCAATCAATCATACACAATATAAACCATAGTGGTACTCTCAAGGGGAAAAAAAAATATCAAGAAGCCCCATTCAAACAAAAGTCAATTAAAAAAATATTATTAGTTTCTTCAAATGAGAAGGAACCAGTACAATAACTGCATGGTAACAAAAAGCTAGAGTGTTTCATCACCTCCAAAGGCTTATACAACCTCCCTAGCAGTGGATCCTAACCAAAATAAAATGGGAAATGATAAATATAGAATTTAGAATAAAAACAGCAAAGAAACTCAAAAAGATCTAAGAAAAACTTAAAATTCAACAGAAAGAAGCCAAAAAAATAATCTAAGGTTTGAAAGATCGCATACATAGATTAAGAAAAAAACAGAACCACTGGAATTGAAAATTTTTCTACAGGAACCATACAGTTGTAAGCCTTAACAAAAGACAAGACCAAGCAGCAGAAGAAACTTTGGAGTTTGAACACTGGTTCTTTAAATCAATCCAGTCAAGTACAAATAAAAAAAATATATTTAAAAAAATAAACAAAGCCTTTGAAAATATGAGAGTATGTAAGGTAATCAAATCTATGACTTACTGGTATTCCTGAGAGAGAAGAAGAGAAAGTAAGCAACTTGGAAAACATATTTAAGGATATAATTCAATAAAGATCCCTCGATCTTGTTAGAGGGGCCAACATGCACATCCAAAAAAATCCAGAGAACTCCTAAAAGATACCATAAAAGGTGACAATCCCCAAGGCAGATAGTCATAAGACTATACAGAGTTAATGCAAAATAAAAAATCTTAAAGGCAGCTAAACTAAAGGGCCATATTATCTGTAAAGGAATATCCATCAAACTAACAGCAGAAGCCTTACAAACCAAAATAGATTGGAGGCCCATTTTTAGCATTCTTAAAGAAACAAAATGCTAGCCAAATATGTAATATCCAACCAAACTAATGATAAATGAAGTCTTTCCCCGACAAGCAATCTCTAGCAATTCATCATCAGTAGACTGGCCTTACAATAGGTGATTAAGAGCATTTTAACTTGGCAATGAAGAAACAATTCTTGGTATCACAAAAGCACATGTTAACACACAGCCCACAAAGCCTATAAAGCAACTACATAATGGAGACTACAACACAACTAGCTAACAACACTATCACAGGAACAAAACATCAAATATCACTATTAACTTTGAACATAAATCCCTAAATGCTACAATTCAAAGACAACGATGGCAAATTGCATTCAAAAAAATCTTTATTTTTGTAGTCTTCAAGAGACTCATCTCACATATAATGACTCCCATAGACTTGGAGTACAGTGATGAAGAAGGATCTATTATACAAATGGAAAACAAAAAAGATTAGACGTTGCTATCCTTGTATCAGATAAAACAGACTTTTTAAACAGCAGCAGTAAAAAAGGACAAAGAAGTGCATCACATAATGATAAAGGGTTCAATTCTACAAGAAGACATGACTATGCTAAATATATACATATCCAATGTTAAAGAAACCAGATTCATAAGATAAGTAATTATAGATCTAAGAAAATACTTGGATGCACACACAATAATAGTAGGGGACTTCAACACCCATCTGACAGCATTCGACAGATCTTCACAGGAGAAAACTGCAAATAAATTTGAGACTTAAACACTTGATTAATTGGATCTAGCAGGCATCTATAGAATAATCCACCCAACAACCACAGTATATACATTCTTCTCATCAGTACATAGAACATACCCTAAGATTGACCAAATGTGCAGTCATAAAGCAAGTCTCAATACATTCAAAAAAGTTATATCAAGTATCTTCTCAAATTACAATGAAATAAAAATAGAAATTAATACAAAGAGGAATTCTCAAAGCCACAAAAACACATGAAAACTCAGCAACTTGATTCTCAATTACTTTTGAGTAAATAATGAACTTAAGTCAGAAACAAACAAACAAAAAAATCTTAGAGACAAATGAAAATGGAGACACAAAAGTCGAAACCTCTGGGATAGAGCGAAATCAGTGTTAAGAGAAAAGTTTATAGCACTAAATACGTACATCGAGAAGATAGATCTCTAATTAACAACATAACCTCACACCTAAAGGAACCTGAAAAACAAGAACAAATTAATCTCAAAGCTAGAAGAAAAGAAATAAAATAAAATCAGATAAAATCAGACAGAAACAAATAAATGTGAGGAAAAAAAGTTAAAGAAAGGTTGTTTCATTGAAAAGAAAGAAAATTGATAGATCTCTTGGAGAGAAGATACAAGTAAGTACAATTAGAAATGATAATGGTGACATTACAAACAACCCCACAGAAACTGTCAAAAGCCCCAGAGACTACTATGAATATCTCTATGTTCACAAACTAGAAAATGTAGCAAAAATTGATGAAATCCTAGTAAAACACAGTGTCCTAAGACTGAATCAAGAAGAAATGGAAATCCTGAACAGACCAATAATGAGTAATAAAATTGAATCAGAAATAAAACAAAAATCTAACAATCAAAAACAAGTCTCAGCATCAGAGTGACTCAGAGCCAAATTCTGCAATACATACGAAAAAGAGGAAGTACCAATTCTTCTGAAACTTTTCCAAAAACTCAAGGTGGAGAGATTCCTCCCTAACTCCTTCTACAAATCCAAAATCATCCTGATATCAAAATCTGGCACATATACAACAGAAAATAAAACTGCAGTCCAATATTCCTAAAGAAAACAGACACAACAGTCCTCAACTTGAAAACTGAATCCAGAAGCATATTTTAAAAAGTTAATTCACCAGGATCAAGTGGGCTTTATTCCTGAGATGCAAAAATAGTTCAATATAAGCAAATAATTTTTTAAAGTTTATAACCACATACACTGAATTATTTTTATCACAACATAAACAAACTTAAAAATAAAAATTATATGATTATCTGAATGAATCCAGAAAGGGCATTCAATAAAGTCTAACATCTTTTTAAGATAAAAACCCTCAACAAACTAGGCATTGAAGAAATATACCAGAAAATATTAAAAGCCATCTATGAAATATCCACAGTCAACCTCATATTGAAATGGCAAAAGTTGGAAGCATTTCCTCTAAAAACTGGGATAAGACAAAAATGTTCACTCTCAAATCTTCTATTCAAATGGTACTGGAAGTCCTTGCCAGAGGAATCACACAAGAGAAAGAAATAAAAGACATTGAAACAGAAAAAAAGAGGAAGTCAAATTATATGTCTTAAGTGAAGATATGATTCTATACCTAGAAAACTTTAAAGATTCCACCAAAAGACTCCTATATCTAATAAACAACTTCAGTAAAGTCCCAGTATACAAAATCAATGTACAAAATCAGTAGCATTTCTATACACCAATAATATCCAAGCTGAGATCCAAGTTATAAATACAATTTTATTTAAAATAGACACAAAAAAGTACATATGTAGGAATACATGTAATCAATGAGGTGAAAGATCTCTACAAGAACTATAAAACCTTGCTGGAGAAAAAAAGACTGAAAAAAAATTAGAAAAGCCTTCCATGATCATCCATTGGAAGACTTAATATTCATGATTCTTTCAATGTTAAAATGTCCATACTGTCTAAAGCAATCTACAAATTGAACGTTTATCTTATCAAATTACCAATGTCATTTTTCACAGAACTAGGAAAAAAATTTTTGAAAATTCATTTGTGCATTACACCACTCTAAATACCAATTTACTGTATTAGTTCATTTTCATGCTGCCATACTCAAACTGGGTAACCTCTAAAGAAATAGAGATTTAATAGTCTCACAGTTTCATGTCCCTGGGAGCTCTCACAATCATGGCAGAAGGCAAAGGAGAAGCAAAGACACATGGTAGCAAAAAAGAGAGAATTTGTTTAGGGAAACTCCCCCTTATAAAACTATCAGATCTCATGAGACTTACACACTATCACAAGAACAGCCGAGGAAAGAACTTCCCCCATAATTCAATTACTTCCCACCAGTGCCTCTCATGACATGAGCAAATTGTGAAATTGTGGGTGCTACATTTCAAAATGAGATTTGGGTGGGGACATAGCCAAACCATATTATTATGGAAACAGAAAGGAGCTCATAGGTGAAGCAATTATAAGCAAAAACAACAAAGCCAGAGGCATTACATTACTCAGCTTCAAACTAAACAACAAGACTAGAGTGACTAACACAGCATAATATTACTACAGACAGACACATAGATCTATGGAGCAGCATAGAAAACCATAGAATAAAGCCACATATCTACCACCATATGGTCTTTGAAAAATTTGACAAAGAGAAATAAAATTGGGAAAATACACCTGATTTCATAAATTGTGCTGGGAAAACGGGCTAATTATATGCAAAAAAATGAAACTGGGTGCCAAACTCTCACCATATAAATATATAACTCAAAATGAATTAAATACTTAAATGTAAGACTTCAAATTATAAAAATCCTAAAAGATATTTCAGGAAATACTCTTTTAGACATTGATTTAGTCAAGGAATTTATGCCTAAATCCTCAAAAGCAAATGCAACAAAACAAAAAGTGAGCAATTGGAACTTAATTAAATGTAAAAGATTCTGCATAGCAAAATAAACAATCAACAAAGTATACAGACAACCTACAGATTGAGATAAAATACTTGCAAACTGAAACTGACAAAGGACTAATATTCGGAATCTATATGGAACTTAAATAAATCAATGAGGATAAAAACAACCCCATTAATAAGTGGGCAATGGATATGAACAGATTTTTCTGAAATGAAGAAATGTGAATGGCCAACAAACACATGAAAAAAGGCTCCACATCACTAATCATGAGAGGTACAAATCTAAACCACAATGAGTTATTTCAAACCAATTAGAGTGACTGTTTTTAAGTAAAAGAAAAAAATAACAGATGTTGGTAAGGTTGCGAGAAAGGGGAAACAACACTGTTGGTGGAAATGTAAATTAGTTTAGCTGCTGTGGAAAGCATTTTGGATATTTTTCAAAGAACTAAAAAAAGAATTGCCATTAAATCCAGTGATCCCATTGCTGGGTAAATAACCATTGGAAAATTAATTATTCTACCAAAAAGACATCCTCACTCACATGTTCATTGCATCACTGTTCACAATAGCAAAGACATGGAATCAAGACAGGTGGATATCAATGGTGAATTGGATAAAAAGAAATGTGATACATATATACCACGGAGTACTATACAGTTATAAAAATGAATAAAATGATGTCCTTCACAGCAGCATGGATACAGCTGGATATCATCCTAGATGAATTAACAAAGAAACAGAAAACCAAATACCACATGTTCTCACTTGTAGTAAAGAGCTAAACATTGAGAATGTGCAGGCACAAACACAGGAACAACAGAAACTAGGCACTCCATGGTGGGGAAGGAGAAGAACAAGAAAAATTTCCTACTGGGGAGTATGTTCCCTATCTGGGGGATGGGATCAATGGAAGGAAAAAAACCTCAGCATCATGCAATATGCCCTTGTAACAAACCTGTAATCTATTCCCTGAACCTAAAATTTAAATAAATAACATTATATTCAAAGAAGAAATCATAATAAAAATATGAACATATTTATAACCGAACACTAATAAAATATGTTATATTGAAGTTTTTGTATGCAATTAAACTGGTTGTATTAATTACAGTTCTCCAGAGAAACAGAATCAACAGTATATTCTACTGGTTTAAGGTCTGCTGGGCTATTAGTGTAAGTCTTGGAGTCGGAAGGACTAAGAACCAGGAGTTGCAATTTCTGAGAGGAATGAGACTTTGATCACGTTGGGGTCACCACCTGAGATGTTGATCATGTTGGTGTCCCTGTTTGGGCACCAGCTATGGTGAATATCATATCAGGGTCACCACCTGAGACCTTGATCACATTGAGGTCACCACCTGAGACATCAGTCACCACCTGTGAGGTCTGTCCTACAGACCCTGACTTAATGGCCAGATGAATGAATACACTCTCATCCTCAGTACAGTGATTTGGGTGGGCTAGGGATGGTCATCAGCTGCTTTCAGAGGGTGATTGCAGCTAACAGACCATAACTCTCTGTCTCTCCTCACATTCATTCAGGATAGAATAATAACAGAGTTTCAAAGTCAGCGTATTTGTGGATAATTAACACAGTTAAACAAGTGGTTTTACGAATAAAAACTTTAGGTTCTGGGACACAGAACACCGTTAATGTGTAATTCTCCTTTGACCTCCCCCTGAGAGGACCAACCAGCACAAAGTTTACATGAGCAAAGAAATTAGAGACCAAAAAAATAGGGAAAACAGACTTAACTGAGGAAGTTTTATTGTTCCTATCTTTTACCCTATGCTAATGTAATGAACTGGCTGCCTTCAGCCCATTCATTAAAACCTTTCAACCTTACAAAGGTTTGAGACTATAATCTAACTTTCCCTAATATTTCGCCAGCCACCTTGAGTGAATTGCAGCAGAGCAGGAGATAAGGGATGTCATGTCTGAGCTCAAAAATAGAGAGGAAGGGAGAATTCACTCTTCTGTCTTTTTTTGCTATGTTTAGGCCCTCATTGTATTGAATGATACCTCCCTACATTGGTGAGGGCGTGTTTTTGCTTAGTCTATTAATTCAAATTCTAATCTCATCCAGAAACACCCTCAGAGGCACAGCCAGAAATACTGCTTTACCAGCTATCTGGGCATCTATTAGCCTAGTCAAGTTGACACATAAAATTAATCATCACATTGGCAATTAGAAGAAAATGGAAACTCCAAAAGCATGTATATATACATATACATATATATATATATATATATGCATTTATTAAACTCAACCAATGTGCAGTTTATATTTGTATATTTCATTGTATTCAATTTTACACAAAAAGGCAACATATATTTAACCCTGGTTAATAAATTAACTCTGAAATATCTAAGATAAGTATGCCAATATACGTAATTTACTTTGAGAGTCTTCAAAAAATAGGATAAATAAATAGACGTGTTAAATAAGACTGGGTAATGTTAATGTTTGAGTATATAGGGACTCACAGAAAAATTATTTCAATTTTTTACTGTTTAAAACTTTGTAAATAAATATTTTCTAAAGATATATGAAGTTTAATAAACAATATTTGAGAGTTATGCACTGCATTACAACAATGCAGTAGTAAAGATTGGTAGCATTGCAGATAGAGCTATTGATTTTGGAGTGAAACAGTGGCCAGTCTCCTTCTATGGACATGGTGATGACACTTTGTATCTTATGGTTATTACTCAGAAGGAACCAAATATTCTTGCCTTTTTGCCATGCTGTCTCTTAATACTGCTCTCAGCAAATGTGAAATTATCCAGCATTGTCAGAGACAACGTTCAAGACTGGGAACATACATATCTGAATTTTAGTCTTCAGCTTGGACACATCTTGTTACATTATATGTCTATTTTCAGGCCATATATCATTCAGTTACTAAATACCCATCCTGGCAAATCACTGACCCCATCCTATAGGAACACAAATGTGAATAAGTCTCTGTCTCACAAGGTAAGGAGAAAATCTTGGTAAGGTAAAGAGATGCAAAAAATAGTCACTATTTCTGAAGAGGTAATTTGTATTAGATTGTAGAAATGAAGACGGGCAGAAATATTTTGAAGGTAATGCCATCAAAATTTCCAAATGGAGAAAGGTTTACAGTGAGTGAAATAGAGAGACAGAGAGAGAGAGAGGAAAGGAGAGAGAGGAGAGAGAAAGTTAATGTGTGCTATTCACAGGGTATATTTTAAAATTGGGGGAAAATACAGCAATATTTAAGATTTGTTAGACATTTTGTGAACCACCAGGTGAAAGAAGTTCGTTGTTTTAAGATTAGATTGCACTATACTTTTGTCAAAGACATCATATTCTGAAGAAGCTGGTCTTTTTGAAGTTTTTGTGTAAATGGGAAGTACAGCGGAAAATCAATGTGAAAAAATGAAAGTGGTGGTTGTCTAATTAGAATAATTTTTTAGAGACCTTCAAAGAGAGTTAGACTTCCACACAATAATAGTGGGAAATGTTAAAACCTCACTGACCCCATTAGACATATCACCAAGACAGAAAATTAACAAAGATATTCAGGACCTGAACTTAGCACTGAATTAAATGGACCGATAGAGATTTACAGAACTCACCACCCCAAAACAACAGAATATATATTGTTCTTATTGCCACATGGCATTTACTCTAAAATTAATCTGATAATCTGAGTAAAACACTTCTCAGTAAATGCAAAATAATGTAAATCGTAACAGTCTCTCGGACCCCAGAGCTATCAAATATAAAATCAGGACTACAAAATTCACTCAAAACCTTACAATTACATGGAATTTGAATAACCTGCTTATGAATGACTTTGAGAAAAAAAAATAAGGCAAAAATCAAGAAGTTCTTTGAAACTAATGAGAAAAACAGTATAATACACCAGAATCTCTGGGACATATTTAAGGAAATGTTAAAAGGGAAATTTATAGCACTAAATGGCCATATCAAAAAGCTAGAAAGATACTAAGATAACAACCTAACACCAGAACTAAAATAACTAGAGAAGCAGTAGCAAACAAACCCCAAAGCTAGCAGAAGACAAGAAATAACTACGATTACAGCTGAGCTAACCAAGAACAGAGACAAAAAAAGTCTTCCAAAAAATCACAAATCCAGGAGATGTTTTCTTTTTTTTTTTTTTGTAACAAAATGTACAGACTACTATCTAGACTAATAAAGAAGAAAAGAGAGAAGAATCAAATGAACAATCAGAAATTAAAAGGAGGATATCACCACTGATGCCACAGAAATGCAAACAACCGTAAGAAAATACTATGAATATCTCTATGAAAATAAACTAGAAAATCTAGAAGAAATGGATTATTAAATACCTGTTTGGCAAAACACTGACCCAATTATCTAGGAATACAAATATGAACAAATCTCTGTCTCATAAGGTAAGGAGAAAATCTTGGTAAGGTAAAAAGATGTGAATAATAGTCAATATTTCTGAACAGGTCGTCTGTATTAGATGGTAGAAATAAAGATGGTCAGAAATATTTTGAAGGTAAATTCAAAATACATAAATCCCTGGACACATACATCCTCCTAAGACTGAACCAGAAAGAAATTGAATCTTTGAATAGATCAATAACAAGTTCTGAAATTGAGAATTGAGGCAGTAATAAATAGCCTACTAACCAAAAAAAAAAAAAAAAAAAAACCCAGGACCAGACAGATTCACAACTGAATTCTACCAAAGGTACAAAGAAGAGCTTGCACCATTTTTAGTGAAATTATTCAAAATAATGAAAAGGAGAACTCCTCTCTAATTCATTCTATGAGGCCAACATCATACTAATATCAAACCCTTGAAGAGATACAACAAAAAAGGCCAGCATCCTTGATGAACATTGATGCAAATATCATCGATGCCTTAATCAATGCCTTGATCGACATCCATGTAAAATTACTGGCAACTCGACTTCAGCAGCATATCAAAAAGCTCGTCCACCACAATCAAGTTGGCCTTATCTCCAGATTGCAAGATTGGTTCAACTTACACAAATCAATAAATCTGATTCATCACATTAACAGAACCAAAGACAAAAACCACATTATTATCTCAATAGACGCAGAAAAGGTCTTTAATAAAATTCAACAACCCTTTATGTTAGAGATTCTCAATAAACTAGGTATTGAAGAAACATACTTCAAAATAATAAGAGCCATATATGACAAACTCATAGCTCGTATAATATTGAATGGGAGAAAGCTGAAAGCAATCCCCTTCAAAATTGGCACAAGACAAAAATGCCCTCTCTTACCACTTCTATCTAACCTAGGCAATGCCAATCAGGACATAGGCATGGGGAAAGATTTCATGATGAAGACACCAAAAGCAAGTGCAACAAAAGCAAAAATTGACACATGGCATTCAGTTAAACTAAAAAGCTTCTGCACAGTTAAAGAAACTATCAACAGAGTAAACAGAGAGCCTACAGAATAGGAGAAAATATTTGCAAACTACGGATCTGACAAAGGTCTAATATCTAGCATCTCTGAGGAACTTATATAAATGTATAAGAAAAAAACTAACTACCCCATAAAAATGGGCAAAGGACATGAACAGATACTTTTCCAAATCAGATATACATACAGCCAACAAACATAAAAAAAAAAAAAAAAGGCTCAACATCACTGATCTTTGGAGAAAGGCAAATAAAAACCACAATGAGACATCATGTATCATCAGTCAGGAATACTACTATTAAAATGTCAAAAAATAATAGATACTGTCAAGGTTTGAGAGAAAAAGGAACACTTATACACTGTTGGTGGAAGTGTAAATTAGCTAAGCCATTGTGCAAGACTCTGTGGAAATTCCTCAGATACCTAAAGATACCATGTGACCCTGCAATCCCATTACTGGGTATCTATCCAAAGAAATATAAATCGTTCTGTTATGAAATCACACGCACAGATACCTGAAGATACCATTTGACCCCACAATCCCATTACTGAGTATATCCAAAGGAATGTAAATCATTCTATTATGAAGACACACACACACGTATGTTCATTGCAGCACTATTTACAATTGCAAAGACATGGAATCAACCTCAATGGCCATCAATGATAGACTGGATAAACAAAAAGTGATACATATACACCACAGAATACCATGCAGCCATAAAAATGAATGAGATTATGTTCTTTTCAGGGACATGGATGAAGGTGGAAGCTATTTATACTTAGTAAACTAGCACAGGAACAGAAAACCAAATACTGCATATTGTTTTTTTTTTTTTTTTTTTTTTTTAATTTACAAAGAGAAAAGGTTTATTTGGCTCACAATTCTTTTTTTTTTTTATATATACTTTTTATTGCATTTTAGGTTTGGGGGTACATGTGAAGAACATGCAAGATTGTTACATAGGAACACACATGGCAGTGTGATTTGCTGCCTTCCTTCCCATCACCTATATCTGGTATTTCTCCCCATGCTATCCCTCCCCAACTCCCCACCCCCTGCTGTCCCTCCCCTTTTTCCCCCCAACAGACCCCAGTTACTTATAAGTGGGAGTTAAATGATGAGAACATATGGACACAGAGGGAACAACACACACCGGAGCTTTTCAGACAGTGGAGGCTGGGAAGAGAGAGAGGATCAGAAAAAAGTAACTGATGGGTACTAGGCTTGATACCTGAGTAATGGAATAATCTGTGCAACAACCTGCATGACACAAGTTTACCTATGTAACAAACCTGCACAGGCACTCCTGAACTTAAAAATAAAAGTTAAAAGAAAAATAGAAAATGAAAAGTCAATCCACTGACTAGTAGAAAATATTTCCGAAGCATATATCTGATAAAAGATGTGTATCTTGAATATATTTTTAAAATTTCAATACTCAACAGTAAAAATATCCCAATAATAATTTGACAAAATACATAAACTGACACTACAAAAGAAGATCTATGGATTGCAGAAAGTCGTATAAAATGATAGTCAACATCAATAGTAAATTGATGGTGTCAATGGGTACTCTCTTTGGATATTTATATGGATTAATAGTAATTTGACGTTTACTATCATTTTCTATGCCTTTCTGCAGTGACACCACATTGTAGTTTTAATTACAAATCACTTAATTTCAATTAAAACAATATGAGAATGGCTGAAGTCAAAAATTGAAAATATCAAATACTGGTGAGAATGAAGTAAGTAGTATTCTCACATATTGCTGATGAGAATCTGAAATGTTACACTTGCTTTGAAACATTGTCAGTTTCTTGTAAATTAAACATGTGTTTGTCTTACTACCTTTGACTCCTATTCCTTTTTGTTAACCAAAAGTCATGAAAATATATAGCAACACAAAACCCTGTATCTGAATCTTTAGTAGCTTTTCCAAAATAACCATAAACTGGAATGTACTTAAATGTCCTTCAACTAACAAACATAAAAACAAATTTTTATACATTTATTTATATAATGAAATATTACATAGCAGTCAAAGATACCAGATTACTTCTAATATGAAAATATATACACCGATCAGTGTAAAAATATATACACCGATCAGTGAAAAAAAAACCTGGAAGAAAAAGCTGCTACTTTGTGATTCCAGTCACATGACATTCTGGAAGAGGCAAAGCTACAAGAAAAAAATGTAAGTCCAGACACAGTGGCTCATGCCTGTAATCCCAGCACTTTGGAAGGCCAAGGCAGGTAGATCACTTGAGGTCAGGAGTTCGAGACCAGCCTGACCAACATGGTGAAACCCCATCGCTACTAAAAATACAAAAAAATAGCTGGGCATGGTGGCACGCAACTGTAGTCCCAGCTACTCGGGATAGTTGACAAAGTTTGGGTTGGAAGGACAGGATTGACTGAAAAAGGGTCACAAGGCAACTTTTTGTGTTAATGTTGTGATTCCATAACTATACATTTGTCAAAACTATTGAGCTTTGCATTTTTAGAAGTTAAATTTTACTATATTTAAAATATATTTCAATAATCCTACTTTTATAAAATTCAATTTTCTTTTAAAAGACACATCTGACAGACACATAGTTATTTCTTCACAACTTTCCAAATAATGCCTCCAATACACTCAATTATAATTTATATTCAATAATCTTTCATATCCTCTTCCATCTAGTGTAAGAAATTTAAGAGACAAACTGGATTGTTTGGTTTCTCAATTATACTACAAATGTGAATATACAATTGTAAATATATTTATATTTATACTACACAAAATGCAATGAAAAGCCAATTTAATTTTAATCTAATAATTTATAAATAATCTGCACATCTTGTCCTTCCAAGCACAGAGGGATACAATAATAACTAGCAAATGGTTTTCCCTTCTCTCTGTTCTCCTTTGGAGTAGCATATAGTTGGCCATAAATGAAAATTGTTGCCAGCCTCTCAGCTGCTAAATTTTAATTGTGTTATCAGCTTAATACAGTTAATCAGCTGTCAGATTTAAAATATCACTTTCTCTGCTTTTATTATTTCCTAATCGTCCACACCTTCTTCTTGCAATTAGTGTTTAGCTGAACATAAATTTTTGTTTAATTTTCAACATATTTTTAGAGCACATCTGGCACATCATATAAGTTCAAAATTTATAGCTATAGTAATAATTATTTTCATTAATACTTTATCTTCACAAAATATATTTTTATTTCATGTGATTAAAAGAACATTTACTTTTCCTTTGTAGAAATTTATGTTGCAATCTGTTAAGTTTCATGGACAACATCTAGTCATAGCATATTTCTAGGCATAGTTTAAAATGTGTGTCAATATTGTATATTTTGAGGAGATTTTAGATACAAGAGACACAATATCAATGTTTAAAAATAAATGTACTAAAAGGCCATACTATGCCAGACATGCTAGATAACTGGGACTTAATAATGTATAAAAACAGATACGTTCCTTGAATCTATATAGAGATATTCCTTACACAGCAAACAGTTTAAAATTAGTGATTTTTTTAAAATACATAATATTTTGAGACATACAAAATGGATAACCAAATTACACTTCAATAGAGACAAATTAGACCACTCTGGTAAAAGAGCAAGGGCTTAGGTGAAAGTAATATTGATAAAACATACATTTAGATTTGACACCAAACTTTGACCATCTGAAATTTTATTAAATTAAAATATAAAACAAATGAATGATTAATCCAAATGTAAAAGTTACCAAAATTGTTCATCTAACAAACATTTTTAATTTGAAGATATTGACATGAGACAACAGGTTCACGTGTTTTCAAAGAGCACTTCTTCAAACACAAAACCATAGGACTCACACTATAGAAAGGCATGATAATGTATATTTAGCCATAGACCTTTTTACAATTAGAAATGCACAATAAATTTGTCTGATAAGTGAACTTTCATGAGTTGATAATTGTTCTTTGTGTTTTCTGTCTGGCATATATTCTTTAAGAAAAATTAATCTACAACCCTCAAAACATCAAACCAGAAAAAAAAATTCAATGTAAACTGATATATTAAAAGAAAAACCAAAAACACTGAAGAAATAGCTAAACCTAAATGGATTGACATTGTTATTTTTCTTCAGCTAATAGTTTAAGCATTAAACTTCTTGTTATATAGGAAATCTGTTTTCAGGATTCTTTGTAAATATATAACCCCTAGGGACAGTAAGCTCACCTTCCTGACCTAATCTTGATGAGCCATACTCTCCAAGTTTCTCTGGACTAATGTAAATTTTATGAATCCATATTGCTGTGTGCTGGTCCTGTCCACAATAAGGTTAGTTTTCAGGCCATTAGCATTTTACTTTTCAAATTTATTGCATATAGACAGACCATGTCTCTTTCCTCCCCTGGGATATTTAACTCAGGCAGCCTTGAACTTGTAACCTAACCCTAGTAGTCACATTATCAAAGCAGATGGCACAATGCTTTGTCTACTCTGAGACAGAGTATTCACTACAAAAATTAGAGTACTCTTACGAATGCCATCTATAATGGCAGAGCCTAAATTTTCAGAAGGCTTGATTTGTTTTTACACTGGAGAAAAACTACATTCTCTAAGAAATATCCAGGTGAAGGGATTCCATATTTGGTATATGCCTGTTATGCTCTTTGTTGTTGTTATTGCTAGTTAAGAATATAAATCCTCTTCCTTTCACTCATGTTTATTTCTCTCTGTGTTAATTCTATCTCACCATAAGCTATAGTCCTTTGGACCTATTGAGATTCAGTGAATTTTATTACCCCTTGAACCACCACTCACACTCATTACCATTTCTTAGAATTTTCTTTTTCCTGAACTATTTTGTTCCTGAAGTCACAAAGTCATGAAACACTCCCCAACCATAACCATTACACATCTTGTGCTCAATTGTTCACATGACGCTTGCTGTATTATTCTCTTCAAGCTGCCATAACAAAATATCACAGACTATGTGGCTGAAATGACAGAAATCTATTCCCTTGATGTTCTGGAGGCTAGAAATCCCAGATCAATGTCCAATAGCACTGGTTTCCCAGGAGGACTTTCTTCCAGGCCTGCAAATGGTGGCCATCTCTCTCTGTGTTCACTTGACCTCTTCTTTGTGTTTGCTTAGGGAGAGAAAGAGCCAGAGAGAAAGAGAAAAAGAGAGAGAGAGAGAGAGAACTTTCTAGTGTTTCCTTTTATAAGAATACTAATCCTATTGAATCAGGCCCCATCCTTATGATCACATTTAACTTCATTCACCTTCTTAAAGTTTCTAGTCATCTCCACTTATCCCTGTGAATGATACCTTCCAAAACTCCCAGTGGATGCCTGAAACCACAGATACTATCGAATTTGATTGTTGTCAATCACAACCTGTTTTTTATATCCTCCACCCCCAGACATAAAGCTTTTCCATATTAACTAAGCACTAATCCTGCACCAAGGCTATAACTGTTGCAGTTTGAGGTGTGACAATCAAACTAGCTCTGCTGAATCTGATCCGCAGGCTCCGGCTGAGCAACAGATGACAGAAGTACACAGATACAGGCGTTTTCCCCGTAAGAGTGTGGCTAGGGGACCCCGTGGCTACAGATGCAGAATAGGGAGTCCAGTCATGCAGCCTCCATATGCTGGAGATGCTCACATTTATTTTAGAACAGATTTAATGACAAAGCTCTTGAGCAAACACCATCTGTGGGCCATTAACATTGCCAATTCCCCAAGTAGAGAGCAGTCATGCATGCAGATGATCAAAGGTTGGTTTCTGGCAAAATAGGTAAACAAAAATACTTTGGTTTTTTTAGATAAACTCCTCTTCATTCCCTTCTTATCTTCTGTTTGCTATTAACTCAAGGTAAGAGGATTAGGCTGCCTTCAGCCTTAAACCTTTCCCAAAGCTTTTGCAAAAACCATCTGGCCTTCTAAGAAGGTTTGCATCTTTCCTATAATTTTTCCCACCACCCTGACTAATTTCCAACATCACACAAATTTCTGTCTCTTTTTTCACAATTTCACAGGTAGAAGATTCACTTTTACCATAGAAACTTCAGCATATGATTTTTTTTTTAATTGTTAAGTAAAGAACTTTTTCTTAAAGGAAGCACTTTATGGCTGCTCTTTGGCATATTCCAATTGCCTGCATCACCACTCTTGAGCTTTGGGACTGAGTAACATATTGAGTAATGTTAGGGTGATTTGAACACAAGCACTACAATATTGTTACAGGTAGATAGGTGTGAGCTGGGCAGGAGAGGGGTCTTCCCCAATCCACCAGGAATGTCAGGTGATGGTTCAACAGTTATCACATGGCCTCTTTAAAAATGACAAATTGGCAGCAGGTCTCAGGGAGAATCAAAAAGAGCTTCCAATAAAATCTCAGATATTGGGAAAGTGAGCCCAAGCATGTGCATTAAAAGACAAAATGGTGAAGTATGATTTTCCTGAGTCACTCCACCAAAAAATGAAAGGAAGCCTCCAATGGGCACAAATACAACTTTCTTAACACATTGTGTGTGCTCACTTCCCAAGGGTAAGGAGTGCACTGTACTGCGCACCCAGGCAGCCCACCCTGAGGAAAGAATCTTGGGAAAGGGGCCAGTGTATAGGCTCAAGGTTAAACACTGCACTTGAGCTTCAGGTGCCCACCTGAGTCGCTTTCAAGTGAACTTTTTCCTTTTTTTTCTTCTCCAAATTTTTTAAAAAAAACTTCTGTTCCTACTCTGAAACTTGTCTCTGTCTCTTTTGAGGCCTTATGCTCTTCAGTAAAATTCTTTCTTCTAAGGAGGCAAGAATTGAGGTTGCTGCAGACCCCTACAGATTCACCATCCATAAACTGAGTACCTTAAACCAATAACAATACCACAGCCATTGATCTGAGAACCGAGAGGAATTCTAAATGTGTCACGGGCAGGTAGTGTAGACAGAATAGATCTGCTAGACAAAGGAATGATTCACATCCCAGGCAAGAAAGAGTAGAATGACTTGAGATTTCATCACTCTCCTCAGAATAATACACAATTTAAAATGTATAAACTATTTATTTCTGAAATTTTCCATTTAATATTTTTAGACCATTCTTGACCATAGGTAATTAAAAGTGTTAAATGCAAAACCATAAATAAATCAGGCTTCCAAATATATTCACACTAGGGTTAAGGCTTCTATGTAAGAATTTTGGGGAGAAGCAAAAATAGTCAGTCCATAAAACGTGTTTTGTGCAATAATATCCCATTAAGTGTCTATATATTTTCTTCTTCTACTGTTCTGTTCTCTCTTTTTGATTCTGCTTAATATATATATATATATATATATATATATATATATATATTATAAATAGGATTAAGCCAATTGATAACATCAAAAAAACAGATGAAATTTTGTACCATAGAATCTAAGCTGGATAAGGAAATAAATGAAGACAAGAGAGAGAAAATGTAAAGGCATTAAAGAAAAAAATGTTTAAATAAAAAAAAAAACTAAAGGTGATTGTGGAACACAATAATAATTATCATTATAGAAATAGGCTAGAGAATCAATAGGTGTTTGTAGACAAATTTTGATTCTTCAAGATAAGAATACACAAGTAGAGTAGCTTTGATTCACAATCAACAGAATGTTTACCTAAAATATAGTGAATGTGAAGACTTATCTCAGGGCCTTGAAAACAATAAAAGGTATGTTTTATTTTTTTTTGTTGTTTGTTTTCTTTTTTTAAAAATGAAAACATTAAAATTATACAAGATGATAAGATTTATGTTTGGGAAAAATTATTGAGAACTATGAATAAAAATATTCATTGGTTAGAAGAATTTTGAAATACTTAGTGTCTTAAGTATTCTGAAATGTTAGAAGTAAAGGGAGTGCATATTTTCATATGCAGTCTTAGACTATAATTGATTTAGGTCTATGAATTTTGAAATGACTGAAATAATTTTTTTTATTGCATTTTAGGTTTGGGGGTACATGTGAAGAACATGCAAGATTGTTGCACAAATACACACATTGAAATAATATTTTAAATTCCTATTTATTACTTAAGTCTTAGGTTAAACTTTGCCACTTTCTGATTACTCCTCTGTACTGCTGTTCATGTTTGGTGGGCCAGTCCTTTTCGTTTCTTCAAATATCTTTAGCATTAAACATTTTCTACTCCTATACTTACTTTTGATACATCTTTCTTATCTACTAAACTGTAAAGCTCTTAAGGTACTAAACATAGTAGGTTTCTTGAATGACTGGATGAATGAGTGATGATCTCCTGTTTTAACCCTTTACATTTGGTGTTTGTTGGTTGGTTTGCTTTATTTATGACAATCTCATTTTCTCAATACTGGGAAAGAAAAATATATTTAAAAAATTAGCACCAAACTTACTCATTTTGAGTTTTAACAAAGAACAGAGATTTTGGTATTATTATGAGAGTTCATGGTACTAAAAGTTAATCATTGTCAGTTACACTCTAAATGCGTATATAGTGATACAACTGATAAGTAGAATATTTCTAGTATTGCAGAGTAAAAGAAAAGATATAACTAAATAATTCTTGCTCAGAAAATATTCATTGAATGTTATTGATATGTAAATTATTCCTAATAGGCACTACGTTTATAGTAGTGAATGAAAGATAAAAAAGTAAAATCCCTGTTCTCATGAAGTTCAGATCCTAGCAAATATTTTCATCATTATTCAATGATTCATACTCATGCTAAATTTTTGCATTTACCTATGAATTAATATAAATACAATTATATTGCATATATTTTTCAAAAACCTATATTGTGCTTTATAAAGTAATATTTACTTTTACCTATTGTGTTTCTATTTTTTTGTCATAATGATTTACAAGTTCAAGACTCTTAGATTTCTGTTCTTATGAAAAGGATAATTTAATAATCATTTGTTTTTCCCTGTATGTTTAAAGCAACACTTCACTCTTCCAACAACTACCTATACTCTGAAGATACAGCATATTATATCAAAACAGATTTTTTTTAGCATATGACTGAACCAAGGTCGTTGTTCAAAAATGAATTTTCAACAAAAATAAAACTGTATAAGAACATAGCACAAGTTGTTGAAAGACTGTTGAATATGCTCTACTTTCCAATTTTCTAAAACGAATTTTCAGAAGGTAAAGACAACTTTGTATACCAAAAAAAAAGTATGTGGCTTATGAAAACACATTATTTAGTTCCTTGGCCTAAAATCTACTTTGAATTTACAAAATATAGATTTGTTTTAAATTTAATATCTATTCTTAGCTGGTTATTTTAAAAACTAACTTATAATGGAAGCTTATGTATTTTAAGCATCAGTTTCTTTTTTTTTTTTTTGAGATGGAGTTTCACTCTTGTTACCCAGGCTGGAGTGCAATGGCGCGATCTTGGCTCACTGCAACCTCTGCTTCCTGGGTTCAAGCAATTCTCCTGCCTCAACCTCCCGAGTAGCTGGGACTACAGGCACGTGCCACCATGCCCAGCTAATTTTTGTATTTTTTTTTTAGTAGAGACGGGGTTTCACCATGTTGACCAGGATGGTCTCGATCTCTCGACCTCGTGATCCACCTGCCTCGGCCTCCCAAAGTGCTGGGATTACAGGCGTGAGCCACTGCGCCTGGCCTTAAGCATCAGTTTCAAAGAATCAGTCAGCTTCACAGTCATGGGATGCCCCAGGCACTCTCATGTTGTGGTCTTTCATTTTCATGAAATGTGTTCTAGAAAACTGAATTTTGATGTAGTCCCTGTCTTAGTCTTAGCCTTCTGTGACTTACAAAATCAAGTAATTAACATAGTTTGAAATGAAATCATTTTACTCCAGATTGTCATAGCACATTTCTCTTACATCTTTGTGCCTGATTTGACCCATGGTACCTGACCTTGTAAATGATTGCTTTACAGAATACGTGGAGTGCATCATACCACATGACAGTAGCGTAAATTTCCCTTTTAACAAGACATGTCGCAGTGGGAAGACCTAATTTCACACATTAGAGAAAAAGAGACAGTAGAATCATTAATCAGTGATGAGGGAAAGCACATGTGAAATGAGTTTGGGGTGGCTGAACATTTTTCCAATTACCAGACTATATTCTGTTGGGAAAAGATGATAATAAACAGGAGACTGAATATCCGTTAATTCACTCTTCTAGGAAAGAAAGACAATAATTATTAAAATGAAATGTTCACTGATTTGCCACATTCGGCAGAAAATGATCTAATGTTCATAGAGTTTGGCAAGTTATTTCTCAAACAGAAAAATATACAGCTCTTAAACGAGCAAAAATACCATAGTGGCACATGCAATTTTCATGATGTAATCCTCTCCTTGCATTTAAATTTCTTCAGAGAAATTACTTAAGTGCTATCTACCACAATCAGAGAGAAACGTACATTAAGTGATTAAGTTGTTATAAAATTAGAAAATGAGAACAGGAAGAAGATATTTTTAAGAAAATAAACAACCCAGGCTTATGTTAAAAAAAAAAAAAAAAAAAAAGTAGTGGTACCATTTTGAAAACAAGGATCAGGCAGCTTCCTATTCCAAATGCTAGTGAGTGCATGCACACCCATGAGCACATGCACATGCTCACACCAATAGACCCGCTAAGAATCAACCATCTACAATATGTATTTGTACTCTAGTTACGTTTCCTTGCTTTCCACACATTCATATGGATACATACAGTTAATGGTTGCTACCTATAACCAGTGAATATTATCCCCTTAGGATAATACTGTTTCATTTACAAAGAAGCAGACAAAGGGATAAATGTGGTCTAATCTGTAAAGCATTGTCTATTTCCTGTAATACTTATTATAAGTTAAGACATAGAATAAGGAAATACATATGTGTATGTGTGTATATGTGTCCACATGTTAATTTTTCTGAAGGGAGCGGTATAAAAAGAGAAAATACACAAAGAAGAATGTTAAATAATGTAAATTGAAAGTTAGGTATTTTTTTTAATATCTCAAAAAAAACAGCACAAAATCTTAAAACCCTCACAAAGGTTCCCCGCATTAATATTTTCATTTCTCAATGTTTTCCTACAATCTTGCATTCTGATCCTTGTGATAAAATAATTTCTTCTAATTCTTTATCATCATGTGGTTTCCCACCAACATTAAATATAACCCTTGCCCTATTAATATAATTTGGTTTAATCCATGATTATTTCTTCTTGATCCTGTATTTTAAAGCAATTCTGAGTCTTCTGTCTGGTAGCATGTCCTAAGAGGAGAAAAAGCCATTAGGCTTAGCCACTGACACTCCAAGTCCTTTAAAATTTCTAAGAGTCAGGCCTCACTTCCTCCATTAAGCAAAAATCCAGTAAATATGGCTTTGAGCTTTCCATGTATGGTTTATTTTGACACCTCCATATCAATGTACCCTTATCTTTCTCTCTCTCCTTTTGGTCTCTTTCTTTGCTTTTCTTTCTCTCTCCTTCTTTCTTGCAGCTTTGAGTAATAATGAGAAGCCATTTAAGTAGGTAGCTGTTGACATGGGAACTTAATGATACCACATAAGACCATATTCTATGCCAATAAAGACCCTCCTACACATAAAATCAAAACCCACCAAAAAATAGGGTGAATTAAAAAAAATAAACAACCCTCACACACACATATATATACACATGCACACACACAACATGTAGGCTATTGATGTTTATAAAAGATTTTAACAATTACATAATATTTTTCTGACACCTTAATCATAAGGAAAAATACCTGTAAAAATGTGGAATATGGGCTGGGTGCGGTGGTTCACACTTTGGAAGGGTCAGGCAGGTGGATCACTTGAGTTCAGGAGGTCGAGAACAGCCTGGCCAACATGGTGAAAAACCATCTCTACTAAAAATACAAAAAAAGTAGCCAGAGGTGGTGACGAGCACCTGTAATTTCAGCTGCTCTGGAGGCTCAAGCAGTAGAATCGCTGGAAACCGGGAGGTAGAGGTTGCAGTGAGCCGAGATCACGCCACTGCATTCCAGCCTGGGCGACAGAGCAACACTCCGTCTCAAAAAAAAAAGAAAGAAAGAAAAATGTGGAAATGTGGAAAATGTAGCTGATGGGCCACAGAAACCAGATAAAAGAAAAGGTAGAGCAGGGGAATGCTTTTTTCATTCCAACCATTAAATAATGTGTTTAAGGACTTAACTTTTGCATTACATTGATTTTTTTTTAATATATATACTTTTTATTGCATTTTAGGTTTGGGGGTACATGCGAAGAACATGCAAGATTGTTACATAGGTACACACATGGCAGTGTGATTTGCTGCCTTCCTCCCCATCACCTGTATCTGTTATTTCTCCCCATGCTATCCCTCCCCAACTCCCCACCCCCTGCTGTCCCTCCCCTTTTTCCCCCCGACAGACCCCAG